>LPNX011099021.1:81006-144851 GCA_001517045.1 Pseudotsuga menziesii
ATATATAAACGCTTCCAACCACGCTTCGCTTTCAGCCATTTTTTGAAAAACACGCTTCCGCGCACCCGCTTCCCACACCCGCACCCGCTTCGCTTCCACGCTCTGGCAACACTGTTGACTACAAAATGTATTTGGGGATGGGGTCTATAAAATATTTGTGTAGCATGAAGATAATATGAACATTGATGTAATTAACATCTTACAACCATATATATTTTTGTGTTTAGAGTTTTAGAATTTTAATATCCATTTCTATTGAAAAACCTTCTTCAACAATGCAAAATGGAGAGGATTTACAACTCAAGTGAACGTTTCCAACCTATTCTCATCAAGAAATTTAACTTTCATTTAACATTTTCATCTATAATTACTACAAATTATTTAAGGAAATAAACCATAAGTAATATCACACAAACATGGAATGATTATACCATTTGTGATCTATTACACCATTGAATAGAAATAAGGTTCCAACATATCTATTTAGAAAATTTGCATCACATGCATCCCATACAAGCTCTAATAGTTATCCAATAAGCTCATACAATAGTCTAGTGTGTTTCCACAAACTTTCATCGACCATTACAATAGGAGGAACCTTGCTTAAATAGAGCTTGGCTCAACAACCTTCAAAATAAAATAAATGATATTCTTGCCGAAATCCTATATCTATTCTAGGAAAACATAAACTAACAATATTTCTCCAAATAACTTGAGAGGACTAATCAAACAAATATTAAAATAAAAGTAACCAAGCCACATGAGTTGATCCCCTATTACAATGAGTCAAGGAGAGAGAAGTCCACCCTCCTAGGATAGGAATAAAATAACAAATTTCTCCAATGTTCCTCTGAACCAATTAGTGTTCATGAGTTCGAAAAAAAATTCCAAGTGGTGCACCTAGTTCGGGGGAAATCCCCTAATGACTATGGGTTACAGTTATCATAGAGCGATGCCCATAAAGAAACTTAACCAATTCCAATGAAAGCAATCAAAATAAATATTTACAACCAATTGTAAATTGAAACAAGGAGATACGATGCCTACTTGTAGTCCAACGTTTGAATTAGATCCCTTTATTAAATCTTTGATCTCTTAGCTCTCTTGAATACCTACAATCAAAGAGAAAACAAAAACACAACAAAGAATGGCTGCAAATATAAAAAGAATGCTTGTAAATATTAATATTTACAACCAATTGTAAATTGAAACAAGGAAATAAGATGCCTACCTACAATCCAACGTTAGAATTAGATCCCTTTATTGAATCGTTGATCTCTTACCACTCTTGAATACCTACAATCAAAGAGAAAACAAAAGCACAACAAAAAATGGTTGCAAATATAAAAATATTTGACTGCAACTATACGTACTAAATGATAAAGATATGAGTAACATGAATTTAACACATAAATTGGACAGGAAAGAAAGTTATTTATATTAATATGACAACAATAAATAGGATTAATTTTCACTTATCCTTCACTGTAGCATTGTTTTCGAACTAGAATCTGAATTCCTCCACTGAGGTTACACACTTGCATAACTTTCTTTGTGCTCAACTCAAGGCAATCCCAAGAAAGTGGAATGATGGCTTTTTGACTAGATCAAAGGTGAATACTATTTGAAATGAATATTTTTAGAAAAGGGAAAAACATGCAGACTCAAGATTAGGGTTGTGGATTTAATGCATAAAATGTTAGCATAAGGATGATATAGGTATTCTCTCCTTCTCAACTTCTCTTCATCCTCTTTTATACTTTTTGGGAGGCAGTTAAGGAAGTTAGGGGTAGTTATTCACGGGAAATAGGAGGTTAGTTCTAGTAAAACCCATACACTTTTCCCAAAAGACTAATTTTTTTTAACCTCAAAACAAGGGCATATATGGGATACACAATGCAATTGTGTGTATATGCAGGGTAGCGATTGACATGGTGCATATGAGCATAAAATGGGATTTTTTAAGCTTTTTCACTAAGAAAGGGATATCATAAATGATCCATAATAGGACAAAGAATCTTGTAAGTGGGGAAGATCATAGATAAATACAAAATGTGCATCTTTGTAAAGGATGTGGAAAAATATTTTTTAACATATTCCCCTTAGTGTGTGAGATTAGAAGGACAATTGACATATAAAATACATTATAAATATTCATAAGTAAATTGTCAAATGCCAGCCATAAGCAGTAACCTACAACAAAACAACTCAAAACTCTCTTTTCCTGAAGAGGGCATACCCATGCTCAGGAGTAACAACAAGCATGGCTGCTAAATCAAGTACAATGTGGATTCATGTAATGTATATAAATAGTGATCATAGACATGGAAAATGAAAACATTATGGATCCATGTCAAAAGAGATCATAGCCACAAAGTAATACATAGTGGATCTATGTCTTAGAATCAAGTGAAGATATCTGTAAATAAGTATTGAACAAATAAATCCTCACAAGTATTAGTGTCATAAAATGAACAAATGACAATCCTTTGCAACTCGAGTCATAGAAAAAAAGAGGTGATGTTATAATGGACCCAAGGTATTCAAACCAACCAACGTGGGTACAAGTCTAAACCATGTGAATGAATTTCTTGAAGTTGAACAAAGTAAGACACCATTTGATTACTAGTCATCGATGTATACCACTAACAAACATGATCCAACTCACCGATAATGATAATGAGAGGAAAAGTACCTAGTACAATCTAACAAGTATGAATAAACGAGTCGACGTAAAAAAATTGTAGGCTGTAACGATTAGGAAACATTGATGTATTCCAACTAGTGTTAATGAGGAAACCTTCCAATAATGATTGCAAGTTTCAAGGTACTAAAAAGACTCTATATCACTATCCCATAATAAGTGAGCTAAAGTCGATGGGAAGTGATATGTTGGAAGGGGGAATTAAGGCATCCCCCATCATCCAACTTGAGGGAGTAGTAGAAGGCCAAATATTTGAAAGATAACATATTAATCGATTGATTTTGAAGTTCATACTCGATATACGAGAAGGTTGACATACAAAAGTAAAGAGTTATAGCTGACATAATTTGTAGACTCCCCTTGAACAAAAGCATGACATAATAAGTGTTTGAGGCAGCATAAACTCAAGAAGAAACAAGACATAAGTCTGTGGCATATGAGACATCAACATAATTCTCCATAATGATTGGAATAATAACTAGTCGAGGGAGATATTGCATAAATTAGTTCAGTTTCCTAAAGTCATACTAAAAACCCAAATTGCTGATATAATAATTCAAAACGATGTGCTTTATTCAAGGCCAACATGACTATTTCAGACACAAGTAAGAATTGACTATTTCCCATTAATATTTTTGGAATATTTGATTTTTATTTTTATTTTTTCATATTATTATTTAGCCTAAAAAAATAATAAAAGGATATTATAATACAGTTGAAGAAACAAGTGTCACAAGGGATGGAACTATCTTCCAAGCACATAAAACAAACCTATGCAAAATAAAATGCAAAAAAGGTACTAGGTAAGAGGTGGAAACCACGTGGAAACTCATCAACATGTTTCTTCCAAGGATACATCCAAAATGTAAATGTAGTGGATGTAAGTAACAAGTAACATGATGAATTAAATGGTAGTATCAAAGTTGCAATTAAGCATTAGGCATAGTTGTGCAAGTAGTAGTAAGCAAATGCAAAGGAATAATGAACAAATATGAGAGCCTTATAGGGAATGGCCAGAAATATATGAGAAAGAGAGGCATGCGACTTCTTCTAAAATTCATGATAAAACTATAACTTTACTCCCAATCCTATGAGAAAAACTTGTCATAGTCACCAAAATGGAAAGAGAGTGCTGACTATAGTGGCTCATCTTAGGTAGGCTCTTATGCCAGACTGGTGCAAAATGAAGATGGAGATGGATAACACACCAATATCCAACAAATTCGACCCTATGGAAAATTTGGATAGAAAAAGGTTCAAATGCATCATAGCAAAGGGGAGGCCTAAACCTGTATGAAAGTTTCCAAAAATACTTGATCAAGTTGAGAAACATGCAAAGAATGATACCTAAGCATCCATGAATCCAACTAAAATTCATGGCTCCAAGAAACAACAATGCCATGATCATGTCTAAAAAATATGAAAATGAATACTTGATACAGGTCGCTTTGGTTGAAGTATTCCCAACTTTAATATCTTCAACAATATCTATTACCAAGGTAGAGTTTACCAAAGGAGTCTAAAGATTGTCAAGGATTGAGCACCTACAATTAATAAGATCAAATTCACGAGGAAGATTGAATCTGAAAGAAAAAATGGAGTCTACAAGATCAAGCTCATCATCATAGGAGTCAAAAAATCTGCAAACAACATCAAACTCCTTAGGATCATCAACTTGCAACTCAATGGCAAAGTCTAAAGACTAAAAAACACCAATGTCTGAGGATTTACAAATAGTGAGAATATGCTCAAAAGGAAAACCAAGGCTTGATTTGATTGAAAATGGGTCCAATCCAAGGAGATGATCTTTGGAAACGACACAAATATCCTAAGTAATGTCAGGCTCAATCATAGCATCTAGGAAAACTTTGATTTGAAGGAAGTATACCATTACTTATATAACATATGTCAAAACTTTCACTTGGTTTGAAAGGGTGGAGAGAAGGATCAAATTCCCTCATTGAATGAATCACCTGGTCAACTGTCAGGACCAAGTCCCAAAAAGGTAAGAATGAATGTAGATGCTTCTTTTTAATAGAAATTGAGCACGACATATATAAGGCCACATAATTCACTTGTGGCAAGATAATGTCTACTAAAAAACTTGGAACATATAAAGGGTAAACTTGTTCTAAAGTCGGGTCATGAGACATATCAACAAATGCAAGTTGATCACATGAAACAGAGTAGACACCACAACATTCATAGCATATACAGAATCATGCCCAAGTAGTATATTAAAGTCTAAAGAGCCCTTTATAACCATAAAATTGACTAGGGAATCATTCACACCTAATGAAAGAGGAAACTGAAGAAGAAATCCCAAAGTTGCACTAGGTCTTCTATCAAAATGCAACAACTAATTAACAATCGGAACAAGGTTGGGAGATACCAAACCTCTCCAAACATATGTGAACAAAATACTAATAGAGGCTCCTTCATCTACAATACAACAACAAACTGTGTAGTGTTTAACTGGAATCCTTATTTGGAAGGGTACAAAAGAAGAAAGACAAGGCTCAACTAGACTATTGCAATTAAAGGAAGCAATCCTAGAGCTTGGTGGGGGTTCATTCGAAGTGAATGGGGTGCCCCTTTGTCCAGAAAAGTTATGCACTGACAGCGAAGAAAACATGAGTGGTAGACACATCACTCTCTAAAGGAAAAGTGCGATCGGCCGAAGATTGCATCTATTCAACCACTTGATGCTTGTCAATCACCAAAGGAAGAGTGGGATTGACCAACGAGTGGATTGGTGTGACATTGGTTCAACCACTTCAACATCAAATCTCCAAGGGAGGAGTGGCATCAGTGAAAGATTGCATTAAATTGATCACTTCATCAACCAAAGGTTGAATAGGTTGTTGTAAAATCATAGGTTGTTCAGGAGTAAAGAATCCTTGAGACACGAACCACACTCTTTGTTTGTCTAGTCTAGAAGGGCACATGTGAGTAAGGTGATCTCCCTTTCAAATATTACAAAAGAATTTAGGCTTGCATCCTATTTGTTTAGACTATTCAAGAGTAGAGGATCCTTGAGACACATACCACACTCTTTGTACCTTTGGTAAAGAAGGGCATAAGTAAGTAAAATGATCTCCCTTACAAAGCTTACACGGTAATTTAGCTTGCGTCCTATTTTATTAGATTTATCAACAATGTAAATATGTCTAGAATGACTTGCATTGGCTAGTTGTTTTCCCCCATCATGACTTGCAGCAACTAGTTTCTTTCCCCCAACATGACTTACAACGGTTGGTATCTTGCGTCCAGTATGCATTCCAGTGACTGATGACTTATTATTAATGTGACTCATAGTGATCAATGGTGTGTCCTCAACATGAATTATAGAGGTTGATGATGTACTTAAAGTGTGAATTTTAGTGACTGGACATTTTCGCCTAGCATGACTTGCAGTAGGTGATTGTAGGTCTCTAGTATGACTTACAGTGACGGGTGACTTGTCCCTAGCATGAATTATGTTGGTTGAGGAATTTATCCTAGCATGACTTGAAGTGGCTAGTGGCATTCCCCCAACATGAGTTGCAATGGCTAGTGGAGTGACCCCTTGTCTTCACATATTCTTCCTCTTATTCCTTTTAGAATGTTGGTTACTAGTACTAATACTTTCACCACATGAGGTAGCATGACGAGGAAAATATGTCATTGGTGAAGAGGGAAAATGGTTTTGATGCTCTTGACATACTTTTCTTACTTGAGAATCATTAGGAGCATTCAAGACATTCAAAGTGGAAATCAACCAAATCGATAGCCCTAGGGTGAACCCAGGAAGATTCAAAGTGGTCATCAAGGGAGCACTAATGTTTCCAACAAATGGAAAACCATAAGGATCCCCATAAGTTGGTCTCCATAGTAACTATAGCCATAAATTTTGATTCATAAATAAGAAATATCTAAAGCCTTCTAAGAATAAAGAGCAGGCCACTAAAATCCCGAAAGGGAACAAAAAAACAAACCAAAAGGAAAGGACCTTATGGAAATCAAAACATGTTGATTAAGTCTTGAGACCAATGAACAAAGTAGTGAGAAGAAGTTACATTGACCTCCACGTAATAGCCCTTCTTGGTGCAAGTATCTTAGAAAGGTTTGGGACACCCTCCAAAAGTACCACAAGAAGCCCCTTGTAGTCACCCATTTAGTTCCTAGAGAAGATCAACTAATACAAAATCATAATCAAAGTATGGGGTAATAGTCTATGATCATAATCATGCATATGGGAAGGGTATAAAATCCTAAATATTCAAAAGAACCGACACCATAGAGGGCCCAAAGTGGTACAAATGAAACCCCCATACAAGCCAAAATCCGTGAATTCTTGGATAAGTATTGGAGGTGTAATCTCCTTTCCTTAGCCTCACATGACCTTGTATTTAGTTATTGTTTGAGAGGAGTTTCTTATGTTCAATTTAAATAGCCTCAAAGAGTTTACTCTCCAACCTAATCCAAGGCCCTATCCTATACTAGTTGTTGAACCCTATAAATCCAAAAATTCTAGTAAATTTTAGATTAAGCGTTCATTTGAATGGTTGTTAGATTAAGTGTTAATTTTAGATTAAGCATTCGAGGGTGCTATGCCCGAATCCCCGCCAAAGGAGGGATCCAATAATGCTATTGTTTCCACCTTGGAATCCCTGGCAATAGTAGTGGGGGGAATTCCCCCCCACACCCCTCGTCAGGAGTTGGGATCCAAACATAGATGAAACAAGACCTCTGCTCAAGAAGATAATTAAGCTCCACAACCAAATCGATCCATGAAATTCATAGATTACCTTATATATATCTTAACTTATAAAACATTCTAACAAATCCTTATTCAAATTAGATTTAAAAACATTTTCTTGCAATTTATTTTACTAAGCACTTAAATTCTCTTCAAATCTTAAGAGGCTTGCACCAACAAAGTGTGTAACAAAGTCTCCCTTTCACCTATAGAATCCCAAAATAGGAGGGTAAGTGATTGATTGTGTGAATGGATGTCATTAATATCCAAGTGAATGGTTCAACTTCTTTGACATTAAGAATTCTAAATCAAGAAAATGGTTGACTGTGTTAACTATAAAATAAGTAGCACTTCATCTAGATTGGAATTTTGTATTATTAGATTAAAAATATAGTTTCATACATTACTTTTTTATATGTGTAGATTCTATAAAGTCTTATGTTTGATTTGAAATGTGCATCACAATTAGAAAATCTAATTTCTAACAAATTATATTGGACAACTAAACAGATCATGGCACCTCGGACTTTTGCTTTGGTGTGCTTTCGAGTTTTACCATCCCCAAACGATCCAGATAATGATAATGGATACTCTTTGAATTCACAACTGTTGGATGCTGTAAATGACAGTGGGAAAATTTATCTAACACATACAGTATTGTACACAACTCTGTTCTTTCCAATTTTTTATAATAATCCATTATATTATGGTCGTTAGAAAATTGTATTTAAATATTGTTTTATTTTACTTTTAAGAATTGTTGTTATTGTCTTTATTAGAGAATTTTCCTCTTATCTAAATATAATATAATTACTTAAAAATAAACACCTATAAAATGTGAACACCTTAAATGACATGGATGAGAAATTCTTATCAAATTCACTATCCTAACCAAGCACAATAAAAGTGCTATAGTAATTTCATAAGAAGTTATTGAGTTTAAGGGATCAAAATACCAAAGACTCGGAAAGAAATTTTAACGTGTAAAGTTATAGGAAAAGTTTTAGATTTCCAATCTTTCAAAAGAGAACTTAATAATTGATATGTTCGATCTTTTTAAAACATAAATTTTTGATAACTCATTAGAGAGTTTTGTGGGGTTCATACATTTCATATTATCAATCTTGCATGGGTAGAAGAATCACTCTTACTTGGCACTTTTTTCAAATAGTTCGCATGTTGGAATTTCCAAAGCATTTCCACGCAAATTTTGCCAACTTATTGATTATATACAAAAAAAATAATTTCCTTATAATCATCTATAAGATTTTCATAACAAATAATGAATTTATTGTACTCATTAGTTTATATTATTAAATTTATAAACAAAAAATAGAGAGAGTACACTTAGCTTTCTCAAGGTGAAGCTCTAAAGAAACTGACTCTAGAGGGATTTATTTTCTCCAAACTATAGATTCTTCCACTTACAAAATGTTAAGTTCTCGTGTTGGGATATGAGATCACCGGGGCATAAAATATTTTCAAGGTTTACTAAACCCCTCTTCTCTTCACTAAAGGCTTCCAAGACACCAACTAAGGATGTCAATGTTGGTTCTTTGTTCAATTTCATTCACCCTATTGATGGTGTTGATGGATGTGATGTTGGGTATGGCCATTTTCCTATCCCATATTTAACCACCATGGACGTGTTAGTCGATTAATTTCCCTTGGATTTATCTAATATTAATATGTCGCATTTGGGTTAGGATTTGTTACCCCCATTTTGCATAAGTGTCCACATACGAGTTTGATCACAATTTCAGTGGAGCGTGCCTTGTTAATGGAGCTATGGATAATTCTAGGGTCCTTGATGTTGTGATGACATTGACAGTGCCCCAATGAAATATATATGCCTTTGTGATGATGACTTGGGTTGTTCATGCTCAAAATTTGCTTCATGTCGTGTTGTGATGGATGTTAGTTGCTATGGATGTGCTTCTTATTATGTTTGACTATTGATGAGGGTTTGATGTTGCACTCACATAAGGCATATTGATACTTTTCGTAGTGAATTCCCCCTAGTGTTTTTTCCTAATATGACATCTAGATAACATGAAGTGTCTACCCTATGGAACACTCTAGTTTATTATGATGGTTGGCATTCATGTCCCATGGAAAATTTGGCATATTGCACTCATAGATGTTTGCTGTTGTTTTCCCCTTGAAGTGCCCGTACTCCTAGACATTTAATTGACATCATGGCATGGTTAGCCATCACTCCTATTAGAAGGCACTTTCTAGTTTGGCATAATTTGATGTCATGGATGGTTTGCTATGGATGTTCCCTATGGTCCCATGCCTCACATAATTTATGTTCGGTGATGATATGCCATGGTTAAGGCATGGTCTTAACAATAATAGAAATTTCTCATCTAGACTCAAGAAATCAACCTCCTTGATCATATATCAATACTACCGACACAGTTTTGCAGTAGCATGAGAATATTGGTTGTAAATATCCTTGAGACCTAAATGTGTATGGCTATTAGTACATGCTTTTTATTC
Organism: Pseudotsuga menziesii; assembly: GCA_001517045.1. Classification (NCBI taxonomy): domain Eukaryota; kingdom Viridiplantae; phylum Streptophyta; class Pinopsida; order Pinales; family Pinaceae; genus Pseudotsuga; species Pseudotsuga menziesii. Next base: position 90,957 of record LPNX011099021.1, read on the forward strand.
CTCCATATAATAAAGATGTAGATCTATAAAAGCAGTAACAATCCACCATTTTTTCATATTAGTCTATTGAACGGATGGTTTTTTCCAATTTTAAAGTTCAACTAGACATCTTGGAGCCATTCATGCATGAAGGTTATATATGTCCAAACGAAGGGTTAACTAGAAGCATATTTTAAATAAAGTAGCCCAAATTTTAAATGATCAAATAAGGAGTGTGTAAATCATGGAAAATACATGTAATTCCTAACCCAGAATTTGTTTCATAACAATAGGGTTAGTGGTCACAAGAATAGTGTAGGCCTATTCTAGGAATATTTATAGTTGATTATTAGTAGAATGTGAAGAATATGAAAAATAAGCAAATCATATTCAACAACAAATGGAAAAAAACATATACAGTAGCATAATCAGAGCAGTAATGCATGTTTTTTTGTGGTCGATTTGGGTTATTATCCCAAAATTGGTGGAGGGAAATGACCTATCCCAAGAAAAAGGTCAGGGACGATGTGTGCCTAACAAATTTCCTGGGGATAACCTGTATCAATTCTTATGTTGAATAAGTATTAATGCAGACTTGAGGATTCTTTTTGTGGTTGCTTTGGGGCACATCTGTTTTGAGACCTATAGCTGCGAGAAGAGTGTTTACCTTATCGAGTTGTTTTTATGCCTTCTTTGAGAGAGCATCCATCTTGGCGGGTTGGTTGCACTCATTTCTATGCCATTATGTGGGAGGTTTTCCTCATTGCAAATCTCCTATGGCATTCATGATGGTATGTCCCCCTTTGGATCATTTATATGCCCTTGCTTAGAGTAGAAATCTAGCTTTGAGTAACTTCACATGATGTCTTATGCCCTTGATTGTTAGAGTGTGTCACTTTAGGATGATTATTTATTCACTTTGGAGGTTTTTAAATGGATATATAATGTATCTTGAGGAGGTGGTTGTATTTGGTGGAAATCTATGGGCTCAAACCCTACATCTAGGGTCTCAAGCATTACTTTGTGGACACATTTTGCTAAGCACTAGCATTGGATATCCTTTGGAGGCTAGGACTTGTAATTTTCCTACTATTTTATCCTTCTCTTGATGGATACACCCTCATTTTTGGGGATTATCTCTCTTTGATATTGTTCTTTTGGCTTCAGAGAGAGAGAGAGACCCTAGGAGGCTAGGACATGGAAGTATCTTGATATTTGATCCCTCTCTTAATGGAGACACCCTCTTATTTGGGACTTATATCTCTTGGATATTATACTTTTGGATTTAGAGAGAGGGGGGGGTGGGGGGAGGGAGGTAAAAAAAATGGATCCTGCAAGCTCTTGTTAGTGAAAAAAAAACTTGAAATAAACNGAGGGGATGCAAACCACAACAAGAATCCGATGCCAGAACCACTTTAGGTTTCCCAATGGTCAAGCAAATACATGTAGTGTCACCTAGGAGGTGTGGGCTTCAAAGGGAAGCCAACAATCTCCCTTAGGGAGGTGTATTTTTCTACACTAAATTCTAGATAGCTTGAATAACAAATGGGAGAAACACTTTCCCCTTGGAGGAAGGAGGCAAGGGCGCTTGGATAATTCTAATAGGTATGGAAGAGGTGAGCTATGAGGAAGCTTCAACACAATTCCAACAACATAACCTTGCTCTAGTTTCTCCTCCAATATGCATTCCTATGGCTTCCTTTTATAGGCCAAGAGGTGGTTAATAAACAACAAGATCCAAATGTGAACCCATTGACTCCATGAACTAGCTCCAAGGTACACAAAAGGGGCTATTTAGTGTCCCTAATTATGGGAGGAGACAGATTTGAATTGTCAGAGGTGATGTGCATTGATGATCCTTCAATGTGTGGTGGGTAGCTGATATCCCGCTGGTTTGACAATCGTGCAAATATCGAAGGGAAATTCGCACTAGTCTCACGTTGTCACAGAACTAGTAATGTTTGAAGTAGTGCACACAAACAGAGATTTGGCCTCATGACCTTGCCTCTTGACTGTTCTTTGGCATTTATGACTCTCATTTCTTTCTGTATCTTGATGAGGATATCTTCGATGGGATACATGCTATATGTTGATGACGTCTAATTGTAAGTATAGAAAAAATGTCGCATGTATGCGAGATTTGATCATTAACAGATGTTCCCTAATTTATGAGGATCGTAGGGTATTGTAGGGTTGATAATGCATAATCGTTTCTTTTTGTTCTCTCTTTTGTTCTTGAAAGTTATGAAGCATGTGGGGATTGAAATCTCCCTCCATGGGGGAATATTGTCGGTGAAGTGGTTACAAATAATGGTCTTTTATACAAATGAGGTGGGCATACCCATGCCCATGAAAATTTGTCAGGATGATGACAAATTAAGGAGACTAAAGGGTCAATTTTAAAATTGATGGTACATGGATGAAGGTTGCTTCAATCCATGAAAATGAACCTAGAAATGATGGTACTGATTCCAAAGAAGCGGAACTTTTGAAGACCATGAGAAGCCCACTGGGGTGGGAGAGTGGAATACTAGTGAAGTTTTTGAATGGGCACTTCACTATACAAAATGTGTTACTACCCTGATTTTCAAATGTGAACACTACTACCTTCAAAATGTATGACTCTCCCTGACGTGATATGTGTTTTGATGCAGAGCATAGGGGAGACCACTAAGTTAGGGAGCACTAATAAATCTCCCTAGAATTGGCTCAATAGACGTGGGATTCATAATCGGCTAAAGGGGTAATGAGTCTAGGTAAAGGATGTCCACATAGATGATGGGGCTTGGTGGAGGAGGAAGGATATCCTCATGGGGAAAGGCAAGGGGTTGGTGTACCTCTTCCAATGGTCTTTTCGAGTCGAGATCATTCTTGACCAACAATAATGGAGGGTTGTTGAGGTTGGGTACAAGGGATACAAATGGTATGTCTTCATCCTCACCATCATTTGTAGATGTGTGCTCTTCTTCGAATACCATGGGAAGAGTAACTACCAAAGGGGAGAGGTTATTTGATACTCATTTTTGTTGCAAATGAAGAGTTTGGAATGCACTCAACAAAGGGCACTGAAATGAATGGCGAGTTAACAACCTGCATGATTTGCATGGGTGAGTGGCATAGGCCTTATTAATAACATGTGTTGGACTCTGAACAATCCTGGGAGCGATGTTTGATCAAGAACTTGTAGTCCTAAGTCTTGAATCATAAGTGGATCGGAGGTGGACACTAGTGGTGCAACCATTGTTGTGGTGACAACATTGATGGAAGTTGTTTCATTCGGTTGAGGGGTAGAGATTTCCACCAAAGGGGGGGTGAGGTGAATGGTTTCTAAGGAATCTTGTAATCATAGGAGGTTAGGACAATGGTGTGTATAGTGACCAAACTTAAAGCAAATCGAACATGCGTGATTGGTGTATAACAATTTGGACTCAGTGGTCTCAGTGAGCAGAGATGAGGTTTAGGTTCCCCCTTCTACAACATGTGCCATGTGCATCACAATAATATGGGTGTTAAGTAAATTAACGAGCTTCGAAAAGGTGGGGAAAAAGTTGGTCACATGGCCTTGTTTCTTGCATAGGGAACATGGGGGGGTGACCTTCACTATAGGAGGGTTGGTCATCACAGGAGATTTGAACTTAGTTTGAGTGATCCCCCTTACTGTAGGATTAACAAGTGTCAATGATGGATCAGGAAGAGGTTTAGTCATGATGGGGGTTTTCAACTTGGGTTGAATTATGCCCCCAATAGTGGGTTTAGTGACTGCAATAGGTGGCTTGGTCACGGGTGCGGTTGGTTCAATATACAGTCTAGACGGTGTAATTGGCCTAACCGACACAAAATCATAGTGTGTTATGGGTTTTGAGGCCATATTTGGGTAAGGTGGCATAAGGTTCCACAAAGGTATTCCCAAAGTAAGTCCAGGGAGAGTTAACTGAGCCATGACTGGTGTCCCTTGCACTCATGTGGAGGGGTACAAGAATGGTATTTGGAAGATAAAGGGCATTGATGGACTCAATGCTTGTTCAATGCCATGACTCGTTGGGGTTGTTGATGATTATGCCGAGAGGGCGGGAGACTCATTTTCAAAGGTGAAAATAGTGCACATGAGGCCATCTGTCGAGGTAGGGATTTTAGGAAGAGAACTTAAATATGCCCCTAGGAGGTCAAAATACTTATCCTCACCAGGGAAAATATCAACATAAGGTGGTTGAATCACTTAGCCTATCGTGGGTAGGACATTTTTTTAGGATTGGTGTTTGTATGAGGATCATAGTAGTTAAGTTGCTCAAAGGTGATGATCTTCCCGTTAAAGGGAAACATCATGATGTGGAATACCAAAGAGGAAACCACCTTCATGACGTACATGTAACTCTGACCCAAAAGGATAGTGTAGTTGAGTTGTGCATTGACTACTTCAATATTGATCATTACCTTCCCCCATAGATTTATGGAAACATTCTGGTACAACCCTCTCAGTTGCAACTATTTCCATCATATGCCCGAAGGGAAATGGTTGAGAGGACTAACTCAGGTTATTTAAATCATTTCTAGACATTTTAGGACATTACACATGTAGATGCACCTTCATCAATGATGCACCAATGGATCATTATTTTTTCACTGTGACTAGGACTTGGAAGGTGACTTACAAGTTGTGGTTCACCTTTGTTAGGATCAAAAGTCATGAGGCATGAGTTGGAAGGGTCGACAACACCAAGTGCATTGAGTAATACCTTCATTTGGGTTTGGCATAATTGGAGCACTTCTAACATGGACATAACAACTGGTACCGATCCACATTGTGTACAATAATGTAGTCGTGGGTGATGACTTTCATATGGGAGCTACGAGGGGTATGCGGGCCTAAGTGGTTTCTTGGGGATCCTTAGTGCTTGTTCATTTCTTGGGTGTTGTCTTTGCAAAGGGAATAGGTACCTCTTCTCCTGGTGGGGTTTAGGCCCACCATAACCTTTGTCTCAAGTTTGGAGATTGATATCTATCATCTTCATGTAGATGTTTTGGAAGGAACCATCACTTTGGGGTTGAGGTTCATGTTGTTGGGTAACCACTCCTTTATTGGCAAATGGTTTTTGCAAGACAACTTGTTGAGGTTGTGGTGCATTAAGCTCCTGAGGGGGGTTCGTTGTTGTCTTTTTCTTTTCTTCCACGAGTTCTTGGCAATCATGGATAAGCAGACAATGGTGAGTATAATGACCATACTCTCCACAAATCAGGCAGGGATAATTGGTCCTCAGGTTTTCATTTTTTCTTGTTTAGGAGGGTTATTAGCCCTCACATTTTTCGTTACCCAGGTTTTGATTTTGTTGGGGAGGGGGATTGCCCGATTTTCCCTATTGTTGATTATGTTTGTTCTTACCTTTCTTTTGTCCCATGATTTTGAGGATGTTGGGGATTGGTGGTGTTCAACTGCTCAAATTATTGATCTTGTTGGGTGAAAGAAGGTGGTACAAAGTTGACCCCCATGTGTGGCATGGGGGAAGCACCAGGATGGCATGGAAACATGTAATAAGGATTATACCCCTATGATAGGATATATGCATTTTATGCTACATGTGAAATGGATGTAGGAGTTGGTTGCACCATTTGCAATGGATGTACCATTGTTGCTTGGATTATGTTGGGGTAAGTAGGACTGTAGGTCCCATACTATAGATGTCCAAACTAAATGTTTGGTACAGTAGACGGCGGTGTTGACATAGGAGGAAGGAGGGGATACTAGACTGTCGTAGGCGGTGGAATAGAAATTAGTTGAAGGGGAAATTTTCCCTGTTGGGAAATGGATCCAATAAGCGCATCCACTAAATGCAACAACCTGGTGTAGTCGGGGTCCAAAGAACGATGCCGAGGGGCATTAGGAAGGATGGTGTATAAGTATCTAGATTATGCATAGATGAGATCGAAGTATTGAGCCTCCAAGATGGCCTCTTCTTTATTTTGTGTCAATGAGGTTTCCACATACTTTGCAATAGAAGTTGGAGTGATTTGATGAACCAATCCAATAGGAATTGAGCTTGAATCTCTATTTTGCACAATGTGCGACATCTATACCACTTGTGGATGTGGTATGCTATTAGAAGTATTCTACTAAGACCTAAATCATGGCATATGGGTAGCTTGAAATAAGTGAGGAATATGGTGAAAATTGTCCCAAAAGCGACATGGTATGCCCTCGGTAAACTCACATACCATTTTAAAGTGGTTCCTATGAGAGTTCATTGGAAGAGGTGAATCCTCACTAGGTCCTCCACTATGTTGTTAGAGGAACATAATAAGTTGAAAGTCATGATGTGGTTTTTGGGATCATCTCCTTGTTTCCATTCAAATCTAGGGATGTCTGAGGGGAGCTTATTAGGAATATCTAGCCATGTCTAATCATGCGCTAGGGGGTCATTGACCAACTTAGCTAGATAAAGGAGGCTCAATATAGACATGAAAGGTAGGTTAGCTTTTAGTGCCACCATCATATGTTGTGTATTGTTTCCACGTGGGGAGGAATTGGGAGTATGTGGCAGTGATCTCTCTCTCTTCGATGTGAAGAAGAGGATGATGTGTGGCCTCCTCCTGAAGAGGGAGAATAAATGGGGTATTTCCTCCACAAGGTGGAAATAAAGGGATGCCTCTTTCATGAGAGGATGAAGAAAAATGATCTAAATTCTCTCTGAAGGAAGAGAATGAATTAAGTAAGGAATGGCCTTTCCCGGAGGATCCAATCAATGTGGCTTGGGAGTGGTCTCAACTAGAGTATCTCCCTCATGAACCACAAGTAGAGAGTGAGAAAACACCCCTTGAAAGAGTGATAGTCCTTATAGTCTACGGGATTTCCTTAGGGGGATTTGTTCCTCAATGGTGGAAGTCCCGTGTAACAAGTGAGAGTGATGTTGGAACTAAACACAATTGAACAAATGCAAAAATATGCCAACCACAACATATGAAAAATGGTGCAAAGTGAGTGATATGTGCTATATCGAGTTAGTGCAAATGATCCCACATGTAGGTTCTTTTTAATTGCGAGTTGTGTGAACCTGTATTTAGAAAGAAAATAAATGTAATTCTCTAAGACTTAACGCCCTTCCTCTTAAATGTAATTAGGACTTCCAAAAGTACAACCACTGGTGATAATGGGATCCACACAACGATTGACTAATGAATGTAACAAAGAGACATTTATACTTGTGATGGGTATATGTTCCAAAAGGGCTAGAAACACTTCCCAACGACAATATCTGACTCCACGAGTCAATGGAATTCACCATTGCGCCTTGGAGATATCCTAATGTTTTCCACTAAAATACCCATGTTAAGTGTGGATAAGTGGTTCGGCTTGAGTGATATAAAGGCATCCCCCTACAACAAGTTGATTGACTTGTATGAGGGAGAAGGGTATCTATTCCTTAGATTTCACGTTCTTGGGAACCACACCTTATTTGGGTTGTCTTTTGACACTTGATGATAGCATGATTTGATATTACTCTATAAGTCAACATTGCTATGATTGAAAATCCTAATGAAACTAGGTTGGTGGGAATTTTTTGTATGCCTATCCCAATCAATCCTACCTAAAATATTGTTTGTGACATCCTGTGGATGATTTTAGTTGGTTGGAGATATTACAATTGTTGACTTTAAGGGTCCAATGTTTGATTAAGGTGTGTAATGGAGGCATTTCATAATTCCCTTCCTTTTTAATTCATGAAGATCACAAGTAATGCAAGGTGAAGAGCATACTCATATTGGAAGAGGTTTTGGTTCCCTTAGTGTGTGCTAGTGATGCAAACACATGAGAGATAAGCAAATTGATTGTTGCAACTAATTAAAGAGATAAGAGCGAATGCAAATGGATATTTAACTTGAACTCTAAAATATGTTAATGGTGCTTTCAAAACAAAATGTTAATGTATTAAAAGTGTCCATGGAGGTATTTCACACTTCTCACCCCTTTTTTATTCACCAAGCTCAAAGGAAGTGTGAGGTGAAGAGCATACTTTGGGATATTAGAGTTTTTAGGTCCTTTATTGTGTGAAAAAGTGGATTTACAATACTCTAACAAAAAGATGTAAAGTAAACGAGGAACATAAAACCTTTTGAATATTAGTGAAAACAATGAGGCCCGTTGAAAGCCTTAAAGTTGGTTACCTAGGTAGATTTCAAGGGAATCCCCCTTTACTTCTTAATATTAGGCTAGGTGAGCTCATTACTATGAAAAAATGTAACTATTGCAAGATAATTAATTCTAGTTCATTAGTGAGCATCCATTGGGGCTGCAACATTGTGAAAAACTGATAAAAACCAAGAAAATAAAATAGTAGCATGCAAAACACAAAGATAGATGCACAGTAGCACAAAAAATCAAACACGCAAGCGCAATAGCACAATTACAACATGACAAGTTTGGGGAAAAAATGAGCGAATTACTGCGCGAGCGAGGGTTCAATAAACTATGTAGACAATGGGATTGTCCAATGGATTTGTGTGTGAACTGCGTGCTCACAACATGAAGATGTGCGCGATTGTGTAAGCAATTAATACAACCAAAAGGTGTATGAATTCTACGAATGAAGGGTATGGACCTCTTCACTTGTAAATGACAATAACCCAAAAATTATCTATCTAACAAATAAAAAACTAGTTAAGAATACATGAACAAAAATTAAGTAGAGTCACCACAAATACTATTGTGGAAAATTATGCACAAAGGTGTGCAACCTCTCCCACATTGGGTGAAATCCTTTGAGGTTATTGACAAGGCCCAATAATGTGTTACAAAAATCAAATGTGATAACCCCAAATGGATCCTACAAGCTCTTGTTAGTGAAATACAAACAAAATAAAAACAAAATAACTTGAAATAAACAAAGGGAAAGAGGGGATGCAAACCAAAACAAGAAGCCAATGCCAGAACCACTTTAGATTTCCCAATGGTCAAGAAAATACATGTAGTGTCACGTAGGAGCTGTGGGATTCAAAGATAATCCAAAATTATCCCTTAGGGAGGTCTATTTTGTCCACACTAATACTAGTTATCTTAAAGAACAAATGGGAGAAACACTTACCTCTTGGAGGAAGGAGGTAAAGGAGATTAGAGAATGGTAATAGGTATATGCCTAAATTTATAGGCACGTAAACTTCATGGGCATGTAACTCATCAATCAAGGGTTTGGAAATTGTTTTGGCATGGGATTACTCTTTAGAGGAGACTCCCAACCACACAATCAATAATCCACTCATGCATTTCACTTTGACATGGTATGGATCTCAAAGGAGACGCCTAGCCCTATAATTACTATTTTAGGCATACATTTTTGCTTTGGCATGAGATAAGGGATCTTATAGAATGCTAATAGGTATGGAAGAGGAAACTATGAGGAAGCCTCAACATAATTCTAGAAGCATAGACTTTCTCTAAATTTCTCCTCCAATCTGCATTCCCATTGCTTCCTTTTATAGGTCAAGAGGTGGCCAAGAAACAACAAGATTCTCTAATAGTTGAGTGATTTACCAAGAAATAACCTTTGAAATATTATAACTAAATATTCTCACATGTGTTCCCTTTAAGAAACACCCCACACGTGTGAACAAGGCTCCAAGTAGTGGATAAATTCAAGTTTGACTAAGAGAAATTCCATCAGGAAATAAAATACTAACCTCCATGTGGTACATCCTTAAAAATTGTTCAAGAAAGCCTTTCTAGAAGCATGTTTGGATCTAATAAGATTATTAGAACTAGGGTTCTTTATAATCACCTTACATAGCATGTCATTCAAAGTGTAACAAACCTCTCACATGTGCAAGGAACTAGGAGTTAACCCATGCTTGAATAACCACCTTAACAAAGAAAAATAATAAAGTAGTCTTGAAGTAGATGAGGTGCCAAGATATAAGCAACAACAAGAGTGTGCCCTTGGAGAATGTGCCAAGGAGGTTAGATCCATAAAACCATGATCTGTTTTACAATAAAAGTGTTGTTTCTCCAAAACCATGAGCATACTTGTAGGGACCCTATTGAACCCACTAACTAATCATGCACAAATATATATTATAGATCTACTTCAACACTTTCCATTGTAAGTAATATAGATCCACATACAAAATACAACCTAAATTCCTTTCAAAAGAAAATAATGTAGATTTAAAATAAGCATAATAAAAAATCTATTTAACCAACAAAACTTAAGAAATTCATAAATCACATGTATAGACCTATACTATTTCACTGTGAAGTATTGAAGGTTGTGGAAGTTGTCTAAAACCTGCACGCAGATCACCTTTTGAATTCCAATTGAAGAACATCCACCAAAAACCACCCTATCGCTCCCAAATGGTACTCTTCTTCCCTTGGGACCCTCGAACCGCAACAAGGCTCAATGCAAGAGATCGATAGCATAGTTTAGGTACATATATTGCTACCAAGAGGCTCCCAACCTCATTTGTACAAAGACAAACCAAACCCTCAACAATCACCGTCTAAACTTAGCATAACCTATGACGTCCAACAATAGGGAAAAAAGTGATGAGAGCCTCATGCTCTCTCCTTCTCTTTATAGCTTTTCGTGCTTGCCATGCATCTCATCCATGCAGAATTATGAATATTTTTTAATTACTTTTTCTTTTATTATTCACCCACCAAGTTTCACTTTTCTCCTCGTTCATATTTTTCTACTTTTTTATTTCGAGAATTACTCTCGCTTAATCTCCTAGATTTTCTCTCAAATGATTCCTTCAATTTATCCTAATTGTGTGTGTGCATGGTGTTACTAATTTTTGAAATAAATAAATTTCTTTCTTTCCTAACTCACAATTCAATTCCAATTTGCATTTATCCTAACTATATGTGTGTACATGATGGTTACTAAATTTGCAGTAATATAATTCTTTTAAAACACACGTTCTTACCCCCCCAACCTTCAGTATTGTATTTTTACTGTCACATTCTCATTGTAACTGTCATATTAAACGTTCCATGATCTATGCATGCCTTTCAAATATCCCTTTCGTGATGGGTACCGGTACGATGATTGAGACCTTGTTAGCTTAATCCTTCTGACCCTATTGAGGGACTAATGGTTCTAAGGGAATAATGCCAAGTCCTTATTGCATGCCCTTGGTATAAGCCACATGAAGGACTGAATCTACAAACCTAGCCTCACAACAACACTCATATGATGAGCAAAATCCTATCTTGCATGTCAACTCACTACATGGAATAATTGCTAGTCTTACATCTTCCCATTCAACCTTGTTACTTGATGTGGACCAACTGGCAATTGTGATTTAGTTCTTGCATGCAAAACACCATGCACTTCAAATATGTCTAAATAAAGCATAATATATCAATTTATATAAGGTCAAAATCACTTGTCATGGATGCCTTGACTCAATATAGAGTCCATGCGGTATCGATGCCATCTTGCATCACATGTACCTATCTTTTCTTGTTGCACTCAACAACGCATCAAAATTAAATGTTATACATAACATTTATGTATTAGTTTAATCATCATTCGATCATGGCATCATAATCATTTTATCATAATCAAATCATCATTTCATAACTTTATAACAAATATAAACATATTAGTGTCATCATATCATCCTTTCATAATTTCAACAGATAACTTAAAAAAGTCCCACTTATTAATCAAAGCATTAGTTTCCACACATGTTTAGGCCATTCGCCATCGAATTCCCTAAATAACATTAGCATGATAATAATAAAATTCTAAGTAAAAGCAAGGCACTACATAAACCCCCTCTTCAAGAAACTTCATCTCGAAGTTTTAGGATAGATAATGAACTACTAACACATAAGTATTTTTGTATATAGGTGAAGGTAAAATACCATAACAATGTATATGATCCTATATGTAATGGGCATTACAATACTTGAAAACCATAAATTTTCTCTCAATAATCATCATCCAAGTGTGAAACCAATCAAAAGAGCTAGGGTGCTCTGAATGATCCAAAGTGTTAGGGTGCTCCAATTTAATGAAGATTAAAAAATCATAATCAAATCTTATAAAAACATTGTAAACAAACCTTAATTTAACCATCACACCGAGAAAATTATTAACACTTCAAACTTATGGAGCCCCTAAGTTGATGGGTTCCCACCCCATAAAATTGTACCTAGTGTTAGATAAATACATCAATGCTCAACAACAAATCGTCCAATCATGCCAACACTATCAAAGAGGGGAAACATGCCACACCATGAAGAGTTTAATCATTAGGAACATGCTATCTCATCCATCGTATTACAATGAAGCCATCGCATCCAACAACTACTAGCAACAATCATAAACATCAAATCAACCATAAGCTAACATAATCTCTATGCAAAAACAAAAATTCCCCCCTTCTCAACAAATCATATAGTAATGTGTTCCTACTAGATCAATCCTTGTGACAAAAAAACAAAAGTGTTGTAATGGAAATTACAAATAAAATCCTCTTACAACATGAGGAATAACAGAAATGATGGAGCTTTCCTTAAATCCTTCTTGCATAATGGTCTATGTGTTGTCTGAGATATTTCTTGCCTAATTTAAGTTACTCAACATATAACCCATCTTTTAATTTGCTAGAAGCTAATTGATTAATGCCTTCCTTGATATCCTTCTTTGAGAATATGTCCTTACAAGCATTGATTTCCATGGCTGCCTGCCTATTGAAATTTTTTGTATAGTTGTTTGGAATGTGAAGAAATTTGCTTATCTCCTCTTCTTGTGGTGGGGGACATTTATCTCCTCTTCTTGTGGTGGGGGACATTTATTTTATAGGATATTTTATTTGAAAGTGAGAATAATATTATTTATCTTTTTGACATACTTGATTTGATACATAAACATGTCAAATAATCTACTAGCCAAATTTGTTTGAAGCAATAAGATATTATGGTTGAATTATACCACTTTTTTAGTATCTCTTTAAGATTTAAAAGATTCTTACATAAGACATGTTATTGTGGGGTTTAATATAATATATTACACAACTTGAAAATGTCTTTTCATTTGAACTTCTTGGTAAGTACTAATACTTAGTATTGAATCAGGTTCTTTTTGGTATATTCACTCTACGATTGGTTGTGGGTGCACCATTGACTGAGAAAAAACATATCGATGCTGCATGGACTGTACTTCAAGATCAAGCAACCACTCTTTTAAAGAATTATAAATCTATAAACTAGAATAATAATTTACTTATGTTGTTTTGATTACAACCATTTTCATGAATATCGATAACATTATATATTTATAATTTACTATTTTTACAAACTCACCATATTCTTATATACTATTTGAAAGATACATGAACTCACATTGAATCATGACTTATGTGAGCTACTTTGTTCCAAGAAAAGGAAGTTGAAACGACACTAAACTATCCATTGAATTTGATTGAAGTGTGTGTATTTTAATGTTATTTTTGTTTATACCGACTAACTACAATATCTTAGAAAAATATTTACAATAGAAACAATATGAAAAGAGGATTTTGACTTTAAATTAATATATCTCTCAATTGGGAAAAGGTTATGTACCTTGAATTTAAATAAAGATTGTCCAAACAATAAAAAGTTGAACCTTTTGTATGATGATGAATGACTTCATGTTCAAATTTGCTTATCTTCTAATGATCACAAATCCACACATGATTCATTAAATAAGGTAAAAAAGGATCCATATGCATTACATTTGAATAGTGTAAACATTTAATTGGAATAAATTATTTGTAGAGAGTATGGAACAATCTTGAAAACATTTTACCTCATGGATTCAAAAAAAACAATTAATATGAAATTGTTTATATAGAAGGTGGATGAATCTAAAAAAACATTTCAACCATTGAATTAAAAAACAAAAAACACCAATTAGATGAAAAGACAAATCCATTGAAAAGAATAGTTTCAACATAGCAATCTATATAACAATGCAACTTGATCAACAAAATCGTCTAACAAAGCATTCCATCAATAAGCAAATTTTTAATTCAATAAATGTTGTAAACTCTACCCCCTCAAAATGCTACTAATGACTAATGGCTAAATGATTGAATGCCAGTACTATCAAAGTGGGTTTACATGACCAAGTATACTCCAAATGGTAGTGTTGACTAGCATAATGCCCATTTGTTGCCAAAGGTTTTTCACAAGTAAAAGGAATTGACCACAACAAAACCTTTTCCCTCATTGACAAAATTAATTTAATTCAACTTGTCCTTTCCCTCGTCATGTCATACTAATGGATAAGCCTAAAATGGAAGTCAAATCTACCGTCTTGTATGGATATTTTAAAGAAGAAATTTATATGGAACAACCTCCTAGATTTTCTTATAGTGACTTCAACCTTATCTATCACATTAAGAAATCCCTCTACGACCTCAAGCAATATCATTGGTGTTGATATAAAAAACTGAATTAGTTTCTTCTTGACGAAGCTAATAGGTCATCGTATTCTCATATTTGTAATTTATGTTAAAAACCTTATACTCACCGATAAAAACCCTAATCTTCTAACCCTGTAAATCTAACCTTAATAAGAAATTTGAAAGGGTATATAATGAATTCCCTTCATGCATAATTTTAATTGCACCTTCTATCAATTTTAAATTTGTATGTATTTTTTCCTCGTACCTAAACTTCCAATCTTTCATAATCCCTTTTTGTTTTTGAGAGAGGATGAAAATTGTTGCATCATCATAATATCACTGGGTTGATGCACAATCATGGACTCCTTTAAAGACACTTTAGATGCCACATAATACTGGAAAAAACATGAAACTCTGACTTTATGTGACAATTAGGGGTACTTCCCTAACTTATTTGAAGATGAAGTAAAAAGAGAAAATATAGGTAATTGAATCAGCTTTCATAATATATAGCATTTATGCAGAGAAAATGTGTGTAAATGATTATAAAATTAGTTTCCGTGAAATTGAGTTTTCAAATTTTTAGCACATCTTAACATATATGTTTGTGCAGGTGCAACAATATATGAGGTAAATGATGTCAATTTGGAATAAAATCTTGCAGACATATAAAGGACATATGGGCCTAGTGCAACACTATTTATTCATAATTTTTCATGATTTTTTTTTTTAATTATTAATTATTGAAGTCACAAAAGCTTGAAATTAAAACGTTATGTGCAGGGGCAACACTTTAGGGGCAAAAATTAATGAAATCCTTGATTTCTAAATATAAGATTGTAGAACTTGATCTCGTCTAGTGCACCATATAGTTTTCTTGGGAAATGGTGATGAAAATCAAAAGTTATATAAAAAACAATAGATGTATCTATTTTCGAAAACTGACGTGTGTCATTTAAAAAAATAATTATAAATAAATAAAACATAGTTTTGAAGGAGAAAATTACATATTCAGAATCATAAGATCGTACTCTACAATATTCTAGATTTTCATAAAAAAAAATATTGTGTATGTCATAGCAAAACATGCCATCTAAACTGAGCATATTGATAGAGTTCTAAAAGACAAGCAATAGCCCTGGTTTATTTGTCCTAGCCAATAGGTTCAGTAGTCCGAAGCTATTTTCGAACATAATGGCAAACCTTATTCCCGCCAACTTTTTTAATTTTAAAATAACGCATATGCGTTATAGCTTATTCATATCGCATATGCGATATGAATGAGCTATAACGCATATACGATATAGCTTATTCAAATCGCATATGCGATATGATAAAGCTATAACGCATATGCGTTTTTGCTTAAAAGTAATTTGGTATGAGAGTTAAAAAGAGTAATGGCATCCTTATCCCATTATAATACCATTTAGACAACACTGTGATGGACACAAATGATTCCGTTATAGCTTATTCAAATCGCATATGCGATATGATAAAGCTATAACGCATATGCATTTTTGCTTAAAACTAATTTGGTATGAGAGTAAAAAAGAGTAATGGCATCCTTATCGCATTATAATACCATTTAGACAACACTGTGATGGACACAAATGGTTACTCTTTTTAATGGTGAACAAAGCCATGGGCTGTGCATCCAAGAAAATAGGGTGGTGAACGAAGCCATGGGCCGTGCATCCAAGAAAACAGGGTGGTGAACGAAGCCATGGGCTGTGCATCCAAGAAAACAATAATTCCTCTCATCCTTTGATTTATTCAGCTTCAAGGGAAAATTTGCAACATTAACAAAGAGATTGAATATTGATTTATGTCAGTGCTCAAAGGACGTTATAAAGTCATTATCAAATGGCATATATATCTTAACAATATTTATCATCCGCCATGTATAGAGCCAAAGTTTCAAAGTTATCATCCTCATCATCATAGTCATCATCCTCATCATCATCACCATCATCATCCTCATCATCATCATCACCCTCATCTTCCATCATCATCATCATCATCATCACCCTCATCTTCCATCATCATCATCATCATTGTTCATCGTCATCATCATCATCATCATCCTCATCCTCATCACCATCATCACCCTCATCCTCATCATCATCATCATCATCATCATCATCACCCTCATCCTCATCCTCATCATCATCATCATAGTCATCATCCTCCTGATCATCACGATCATTTTTCATCATCATCTTCATCAACCTCATCATCATCATCATCACCACCACCTTCATCCTCATTATCATCACCATCATCATCATCATCATCACCACCACCACCCTCATCCTCATCCTCATCATCATCATCATCAACCTCATCCTCATCATCATCATCATAGTCATCATCCTCCTCCTCCTCCTCATCATCATCATTGTTCATCATCATCGTCATCATCATCATCATCATCCTCATCGTCACCATCGTCGTCATCATCATCATCATCACCATCCTCCTCCTCCTCCTCCTCCTCATCCTCATCATCATCATCATGGTCATCATCATCATCATCAGCAGCATCATAGTCATCATCAACCTCATCATCACCATCATTGTTCATCATCATCTTCATCGTCATCATCACCATCCTCATCATCGCCACCACCCTCATCCTCATCATCATCATCATCACCACCCTCATCATCATCATCGTAGTCATCATCCTCCTCATCATCACCATCATTGTTCATCATCATCGTCATTACCATCATCATCACCATCATCCCTTCATCATCATCATAGTCATCCTCCTCCTCCTCGTCATCACCATCATTGTTCATCATCATTGTCATCGTCATCATCATCATCATGCTCATCATCATCATCAGCATCATCATCACCCTCATCATCATGCTCATCATCACCACCATGGTTATCATCATCATCACCCTCATGGACATCATCATCATCAAAGTGATCATCCTCCTCATTGCCATCATCACCATCACCCTCCTCCTCCTCCTCCTCATCATCATCATCCCCACCCTCATCATCATCATCCTCATGGACATCATCATCACCCTCATCCTCATCATCATCATCATCATCCTCATCATCATCATAGTCATCACCCTCCTCCTCCTCATCACCATCATCACCATCATCATCACCCTCACCCTCCTCCTCCTCCTCCTCATCATCATCATAGTCATCATCTTCCTCATCATCATCACCATCATTGTTCATCATCATCGTCATCATCATCATCATCTTCACCATCATTGATCATCATCGTCGTCATCATCATCACCATCAGTGTTCATCATCATCGTCTCCATCCTCGTCATCATCATCATCCTAATCGTCATCATCATCACCCTCAGTGTTCATCATCATCGTCTCCATCCTCGTCATCATCATCACCCTCATCCTCATCATCGCCCTCATGGACATCATCATCATCATCACCCTCATCCTCATCATCATAGTCATCATCCTCATCATCCTCATCATCATCACCCTCATCCTCATCATCATCATCATAGTCATCATCCTCCTCCTCATCACCATCATCACCATCATCATCACCATCACCCTCCTCCTCTTCCTCATCATCATCATCACCACCCTCATCTTCATCATCATCATCATCATCTTCACCGTCATCCTCATCCTCATCATCATAGTCATCATGCTCCTCCTCTTCATCATCACCATCATTGTCATCATCATCATCATCCTCACCATCATCATCCTCATCCTCATGATCATCCTCACTATCATTGATCATCATCGTCATCATCATCATCACCATCATTGTTCATCATCATCGTCACCATCCTCATCCTCATCATCATCATCACCATCATCATTCTCATCCTCATCATCGTCACCCTCATCATCATCATCACCATCATGGTCATCATCATCATCACCCTCATGGACATCATCATCATCATAGTGATCATCCTCCTCATCATCACCATCATTGTTCATCGTCATCGTCATCGTCTTCACCCTCATCATCATCATCATCATCATCACCCTCATCCTCATCATCATAGTCATCATCCTCATCATCATCATTATCATCACCATCATAGTCATCATCATCCTCATAATCATCGTCGTCATAGTCATACTATTCATTATAGAAGTTTAACATATTTCAGTCCAAGTTTAAAATGCATTTGATATTTAATATTTTAATATTTGATAAGCATAGATAAATGTAAATTGCATATTCAGTGAACACTAAATCACATATGCGATATATCCCATATGCTTTTTGGAGATCATGTGAAAAACCTGCCCGTTAATTAAAAAGCATTGTATCAATATCGCATATGCGATATATCGGAGGTGCGTTATATCGCATATGTGATATGTGTTGTATAAAAAATTTTGGGTTGCGTGCTATGGGTCAGGTTTACTGTATCAAAAGACATAATTCGTCTGAACCCACACACAAAGAACTATTCAACGTGCAATTTAATCATTACTTACATAATTCCATAGTTTTGTACAGATTTGGATGGATTTCAATGGCGAATGTACGTAATAGAGGTCGAAAGTCAGCAAGGAAGGTGCTTACACCGGAAGACGCAGAAAAGAGAAAAAGAGGGAAGATTCAAGAAATCGTCGGCATTCATTACATGAGCAAATAGTTCCCATTCCCCCTCAACAAATACCTGACGTAGAGGCTGAGGAAGATAATGCAACATTAAAGGTAGATGGTTATATGGAAGTTGATATTATTGATCCATTAGTAAACGGACAATCTTGTGAAGAGTTCAATAATTATGTTACTCCCAATGCAAATGTGACTCAGCAACAACCATGGTCGGTGGTTCAATCTCCTAATCGAAGCTGTCAACCTGTAGTGGATGTAAACGTCACTCCAACATTTCAAACGGCAACAAAATTTGCATCAAAACGAAAGAGGACTCCTAAACGAATACAAGTGGACGAGAGCGGATTGACTTCCATGGAGGTGGCTAAACGCATTATCCTTCGTCATTGTTCTCAAATAATGAAACAATATTTTGATAACAAATCCGAAGCCGATAAATGCCAATTGTTTTTAGCTTTGCTTAAATCTAGAAATATGGCAACCGTTAGAAGAAATTTAGGCATAAGAACAATAAAGAATATCGAATCAAGTAATCACATTGTTAAGTCTCTGGTTGCTGCATTCACATTGATTGGTAAAAAAACTTATTCACAAGACTGTAATGTGGCTCATCGTGTATTGGCTGAATCAATTGTATGTAGATCCACAAGACAACGTCGTTTACTTAAATGCACATCACAAATTGTGCCTTTACATCCAAAGACACTTAAAAAATATTCAGTAAGAAGAGACAACCTTGATGTAGAGGGACAAATGGAAACATTATGGGCATTTACCGGTAGATTGCCCCGCAAGTTAGTCAAATCAGTGAAGGGCCTAGTGCAAACGTTTTGGCATGATAACACTAGGCCTTCTTCTAACACGAAGGATGTGTTAAAACATTGTAAGGGTTCTAGAAACAATGAACCTCATGTTAAACATTATCTTGACATGACACAAACTCAACTGTTAGAGATGTTTAAAGTTGCCCACGTAGAGCTAAGGCTCGGGCAAAGATATTTTGAAAAATACAAGCCTTGGTATGTTAGAATCAATACCGTCCAGAACACTTGTTGTTGTAGATACCACATAAAGTTTGACCTATATTAAAATACATTTGCACATATACGTCGTTTTTTGCATCCTAACCATGTGCAGGAATGCTCAAGTACAGTACCGCCAATGTCATCTAGAGATTTCATCCATAGCATAATGTGTCCGAGGCAAGATGGGCAAACACATTACTTAAAACAATGTGTAGACGGTTCTTGCAACAATTGTGGTCGGCTATCATTATAGTCTGATTGCATCCATGAAAGTGAAGATCAAGCATTCAGGAATGCAATTGTCGAGAAGCAGAACTATTAGTATGAGACATATTAGCTACATGATGGGAAAGAAAGCGGGAAGATTAAATTGGTGACTTCACAGGTAAATTGTTGAATATTGACATATTAATATTCATGTACACTTTTTTTATGTGGTTTATTGACACATTAATATTCATGTACCAGGTGCGAGTATGCGATTTTATTCTAGGGTTTCATGGAAAGATCCAACAATACATTCAACATGTCTTTATGGCACGGTGGCAAGATGAGCAATTCAGAATATGCCGAGACACCTTCCCTCTCGGAACAATACTATCAGTGGTTGACTTTGCGGAAAATTACACCCTACAACCACAAAATGAAATACAAAGTCAATACTATCACTCAGAGCAGGTGAGCATAATGGTGCATATCACATATCGACATGGGCAAGATAGCAATGAAGAGAAACGTGTGATACTGAAAGAAAGTCACTTCTACATAAGTGACGACCAGACCCATGACATCCATTACGTGCAACATTGCTTTAAATTATTCCATGATCATGTGATAGCTATGGATATACCATTTTATCGTCATTTCATTTGGTCAAATGGTTGTGCTGAACAGTTCAAGAATGCACGTGTATTTGAATGGTTGTGTTTGTTGCACATAAAATACAAGGTGCCACATGTATGGAACTACTTTGAAACTGGTCAAGGGAAAGGAGAGCACGATGGTGCTGGTGCATGCATTAAAACTGCCCTTCGAAGGGAAGAGATGAAGTTTACAAGTGCTCACCTTCAAGACGACACATCTATAGTCGAATGGTGTGCATCTGTCATGGGAGAACAAGCAACAAGGAAACACTTAGTGCGAAGAATATTCTGGGAGGTGACAAATGTGGACCGATCACAAACACATTGGGTGAACATAGTGCATGGAACTCGATAGTTTCATTCAATTAGAAGCTCAAACAACTTGGCCCTACAAAATTGGACAAGATTGAAAGCTTGCTTTTGCAATTCTTGTAGCATCGATGAATGGGATGATTGTGAGTATACGAATACCGTTGATACATGGGATCGAGTGACACTTGGCACCAATTTCAATGGGGTTAATGAAATAAACCATTTGGAAGATGATCATGCACATATTTCTACAAACTATGATCACAGATCGGATCTCATACAAGCAGGTACATGAGTAGTAACTAAATTAGAAAATGCATTTATGTATTGTTTACTTGACCTATGTAGAATTTAATTTAAGTAGAAATTAGAAATGCAAGACCTTATTTACAAAATGTATTGGTAACTCGACCTATTTCTTTTCACAAGTCAGATATATGCAGTGGTTTCCCCAAAAAATAATGAATGGAGTTCTGACTATTGGTTGGCACGTTGCTTAGAAGGGAAACAAACCATTCTCGAACCTGTTACAGATGATGAAAATAATGAATTCTCAACCGACTTGATGGTTATAAAAGGGGAGTAATTGACACTTGCAGCACAACAAAAAAGGAAGGGTGGGTATGTATATCAGGATTATAGACCAAGAGATATTGTATACCACTTCACCAACCTAGTAGTTAGTATAAACATAAAGTTGTGTACCCTTGGTCACAAAAATAGGTCACATGTACGATACTTGCTACCTCATATAGAGCACGAAATATTGATGGACACCATCGGCACCAGAGATTATCCGGATGGCCTACTTGTATGAGTGCATTGTCAGGTGTGTTATTTAACCTTTAAAGTGAATTCTAAAGCACAATTTCAATTATTTAGCCTTACTTTATTCACAATGTAATAAACCTGTGATTGACCGATACCATTCACAGACATAATATTATTCAGAGGATACTAGACACTATAAACACGATCGTACAACCTTGGGTGAGTTATCTATAAATCATGTTTGCACATTTTCATTGGGTTCTTTTTTTTTTCTTATAATGTTACTAATGTCTAGCCTTTCGTGTGCCTAGGATACAAACACCATCTACGGCACATTGGAGGTGCCAAGAATGGTGTCTTTAGACACCAACAAATAGAGTTCGAAAAATAGCAAGCTCTCGAGTTGTTGAAATTTACATTTCTTGATGTTTTTAGTTTAATATACATTTAATTGCATTGCCATGTACAAATCAGAAACCAACTAGGATTTCATGAACACCATTTTGCATGCTGTCACTAGGGTTGACAAGTTATGAGATGGAACTAGAGTTTAGTGAACAATTTACAAGTTAAGAGAGAAAACTAGAAACACATGGACATGTACAAATTCAGAAACCAACTAGGCTTTCATGAACACCAATTTGCATGCTATCACTAGGGTTGACAAATAATGAGATGGAACTAGGGTTTAGTGAGCTCTTTACAAGCTAAGAGAGGGAACTAGAAACACATGGACATGTACAAATCGGAAACCAACTAGGATTTCATGAACACCAATTTTCATGCTATCACTAGGGTTGACAAATAATGAGATGGAACTAGGGTGTAGTGAGCTCTTTACAAGTTAAGAGAGGGAACTAGAAACACATGAACACCAATACTTGCATGCACCAACTAGGCTTTCATGAACACCAATTTGCATGCACCAACTAGGGTTGACAAGGTATAAGATGGAACTAGGGTTTCGTGAGCAATTTGCAAGTTAAGAGAGGGAACTAGAAACACATGGACATGTACAAATTGGAAACCAACTAGGCTTTCATGAACACCAATTTGCATGTTATCACTAGGGTTGACAAGTTATGAGATGGAACTAGGGTTTAGTGAGAAATTTACAAGTTAAGAAATGGAACTAAAAACACATGGACATGTACAAATCGGAAACCAACTAGGCTTTCATGAACACCAATTTGCATGCTATCACTAGGGTTGACAAATAATGAGATGGAACTAGGGTTCAGTGAGCTCTTTACAAGTTAAGAGAGGGAACTAGAAACACATGAACACCAATACTTGCATGCACCAACTAGGCTTTTATGAACACCAATTTGCATGCACCAACTAGGGTTGACAAGTTATGAGATGGAACTAGGGTTTCGTGAGCAATTTGCAAGTTAAGAGAGGGAACTAGAAACACATGGACATGTACAAATCGGAAACCAACTAGGCTTTTGTTGTAATCTCACAGATCACATAGGGTTACCAATAATACATAACAGAGATAAGAGATAACAACAAGTAGATAAAATAATAGATTATATTAACATGAGAGGGTCCATACAATGCAAAGAACTGAACCGAGTTCTCATCTGGCTCAACAACCAAATATATACGATTTACAAACAGTTACAAAATAACTACCTGTCGGTTCGGTGAATTGACACGAATTTTAGGTGGCCGACCTAATCTCTAGTTAGTCGGTCGGTCGACTAAGTCTTCTATCGTTCAAGTCAGCATACCGACTTGCTCCTCCAACATCTCCCCCACAAACAAAACATTTCTTCGTCCCGAAGAAACAGGGAGGTACAAAAATTTCCTTGTCCGTCTAGTAGTCAGTGTTTTGTGCTTGGTCTTCATGGGCTGTGAAGTCTGATGGTTGGTCTTTTCTGTACGCAGACTTTGACAATTGCTGGAGTTGTCACTGCTAGATGATGTTGGAAATCTATCCAACTCTGCAATATTTTCTGTATGTCGATGGTGAGTGTATTCAGACTTGACAAGATCGACATTTTCTCTTGAATGGAAAGTTTAGCTATTCTTTCCATGTCGGAACCCATAAACTGGTCCTTTTACTCTGCTGTCTCCATGAGTCGTTTCATCTGCGCACAGATGATGTCTACTTTTTCTAAGTTGGGAATGGCTTGATGCACCCACTGATGTGCTTCTCGCTCGAGTTTCTATAGTTTGGCTGTCTCAAGCACTATTTGATCTTCAATTGTGCTTTTGAGTGCTTCATTGGTGGTTTTCCTCTTTTCGAGTGCTTGGATCTCTTGTCGGGTCTGTCTGGTGTGCTGATAGACTTGCCCGTAGTAAGCAGGCCAGTCTTGCAGTACTTCTTCTGTAGTTACAGACTCATCCATGTGATCTTGCAACACTTTGTAGGCTTCGGAAAATGCTGTGTGTTGCTCCATCAATAATCGGACGGTTTCTTCTTTCTGCTCTTCTTTTGTTTCCTGAATCTGTGCTTGGAGTGCTGACACCACGCTTTCAAATAGCTGAAAATATCTTTCTAGCGGTTTGTCGGTGTCGACCTCTATCGGTCCTGGTATCACAGACTGGACCAGGTTCCTGCATTTGTTAAGGAACTTAACTTGTTTTTTTTCCTTCTTGTTTAGCTCCTTACGTCTGTGCTGGTTCCTTGTTTTTGCTTCGACTGCTAGTGCTACTAGGAGTTGTCCTAGCTCTGGATCTCTCAATTTGGTTGTATTGACTGCGGTGGTCGACCCAAGTAGATTGATGTGGACCATTGCTAGCTGTCCATGATGGTCCTTCTTGTTTTTCTCCCTCTTCTTTTTGTGCTTCTCTGGTTCTGCTTGTTCCGACACCTATGTACCTGCAAGAGTCGAGTCTGGATTGTCTGTTTGATGTGTAGTACTGGTTGATGGTATTTTTGTTTGAGTCGGGTGGATGACTGTTGCATCTGGTTGGGCCTCTGGTTGATTGGATACAGGGGGTCTAGAAGTGGTTGGTGCTGATGGTTGTGATGGAGGTGGTTCTGGTGCAGCTGGTTGAATTAAGGGTTTTGAGTCGGGGGGTGGTGGAGTTGGTGAATGGTCGGGTGTGATTGGGTTGGCGGAAATGTGGTCAAGTGGTGGATTGTCGGTCTAAGGAGGTGAATCCAAGTCGGAGAACAATTGGTTGATTTCTCGATTTATGTCCTCGATATTTTCTTCTTTCTCACCTCCGGTCGGTTCAGAGGCTAGTAGGTGGGTATCGGGTTCAGTCGGAATGATAGACGTGGTCCAACGTGCGACGACTTCAGCTTCTTTGTTGGGATTTCTCTCAAAGGTCGAAGTCACAGTTGCAAATATTTTTGGCCTCTGGAGTACTTGGCAAGGTTGGGAAACTAGTAGTCGAGATCCTTCGACTTCGAAGAGAAGTGCTTTGGTCGAGAGCTTTTGTACTTGGGTGAATATCTCAGGCAATTTTTTGATGTAAGCCTGGAGGTCTCTGTCATGGTCAAACTTTTCCTTCACAGCCTCTGACATAGCACTTTTTCATAAGTCGAGTGGGATTATTGAAAGTTGTTTTGGTACTAGCTCTTCTGTTATTTTTGCCGGAGACAGAGGTGGGGGTGTAGACACAAGATATACAACATTTTCAGGGGTCGAAGTGTGTGTGATCTTCGCCTTCTTTGGTCGACCTTGCTATGCCCCTACCTCGACAAATTTTTGAAATTGGGTTTCAAATGGCAGTTTTTTTGCGGCGGCATCTTCGATTATGTCCAGGGCCGTAGCTGTCAGTTTCTCGTCATCATGTGCGTCACATGCCCCAATTTTGTAAAATAATATTATTTTATTTTGATTTGATTCCAAGACATTATGTTAAATTTAATGCTAAGTTGAAACTGATGACTCAGCAGAGTCAAAAGATGTGGAATGTAATTTTGAATATTTTATTATTAAATAAATAACAGTGGAGACAACAACTTGGGAGAGCTATTAAAAAGAGTGTACTCGTCAAGTTGGTGGAGGAAACTAGGTGGAGAGCAAAAAGACAAATGGTAGCATCCTCAAACACTTCCTATGTTGCAGGTGGCAACCTCCCTACATTTGGGGTCATGATCCCCCAAGAAAGTGGGATCAAAGCAGGTGTCTCAATTAATAACAACTAATCCAAAAAGACCTAGACAATCTTAATAAAAATGCCCAATGCAGAGAGCTGGGGGTTGCTCATTCTAGGAGAAGAATCATTCAGGTGAATGCACTTCAAGGAATTCATTGGGAAAGGGAAATTTGAAGGAAGGTGTTTTGAGGAGTAAATTGTAGGAACTTGATCTAGTACAGCTTTGCAGCTGAAAGATCTTACTGCTATATGCAGAGTTGGTATTGAGTCTCGGGACTAGTATTGTGTTGATTTCTCCACCTAGTTCCAGTCAAGGAGACCAGAGCAAGCTCGAGGGCCTAGGAAGTCGTTGTTTGAGCGCTCTGCAGGAGTTGGTAGGGAGGAACGGCCTCCCATTGCTGTTGTCATCCAGCTTTAAGAACATGTTCTACTATCATTTAATTTCTGTGTTAAAGTTTATATCTGTGTGTGAACAAATGATGAATGTTATAGGTTAAGATGTAAACTGTTGAGTGTAAAATATCTTAGTTGTTTAATGTTGAATCTATTCTTGGATGAAAAATAAATCCTACCTGTGTTTTTCCCCATATGAAGTAATCCATATTGTACTCTAGCACATGTAGTGTATTTAAATGAATGAGGTATGATATAAATATCAAAAGAAATGTTTGATATGAATATTGAAATGTTTTCTTTCATTAGATAATTATTTACCAGAAGAAATATTAATCTGTTCAAAGAGTAGTGTTAGATCTAGACTGTGTATGTTAGAATATTAAAAAAAGGAAACGAAGTCATATCATTATACTAACAGTAGTATGTTCTAGTATGTGAATCATTCTTATATACAGTACTTACTTCCTTAAACCTCATATCTATATTGAAATAAAAAGAAAAGAAAATAGCAGTTGAATGATTAATATTAGGTTAAGTAAAAATGTCATTTCAGCTCTGTAGTTCATATCTTTTCCTATTAAGGATAACTATCTTATCTACAGCAATTTAAACTGTAAGTAAGGATAGATAACCCTGATTTAATTCTAATGATAAAACTAATTGATTTAAGAATGTTAGCTAGGTTTATTTCATTTATGTTGATAATGTAAACAATTTATTTATCTTATTCAAACTGTACTTTTGCAATTTCTGAAGTTACTAACCTGTCTCTTAAGAAAATATTCAATTTAAACAAATACTCCTATTTCTGTGAAGAAAGGAACTAAGTTATTTGTTTTTACAGAGTTATTTTATTACCCTTATTGCTTAACAATTTCTGATTTTCATATTTTAAATAGGGTAATATAGATACAGAATGATTCTTTATAAATTATTTAGCTATAGAAATCATAATAGTATAACAATGAGATATTGTCTCATCTGTACACTTTACAAACAGACTAAGTTTAAGGTTAAATTAATATTATGGAAATAATATTAAATTATGAACAAACTAAAATTCATTTGAACTAACAAAAACATTTATAAAAATTATTAACTAGGTCGAAACCCTCATAAGATAAAACGATATAAAATATAGTAATACATTACAATACCATATCTGATAGCATAAACCTTGTACATCAAAAGTATATAATTAATTAAGTACAAATTCAAAGATTAGATTACTTAAATTTATGAAGATACCAATTATAAACTAATTATTACAGTCCTATAAGGACAGAGAAAAATATTAAGGAAAGTATAAATACTCCTACTTATAATATGTAGTTATTTAACATGTATTACTAAAATAAAATAAAAATGTAATTTTCTTACAAGGTATTAACAGAACATAAACATGCTCGATTAACCGAGCTAAATAACAAATTTTATAATACAAGAAAGAGCAGAATAAACCATAGTATTATATTTAAAAAATAAGATAATTTAAAAACAGTAGATACATCTTTACACAGCTGAGTTAGGGTGAAACACTAATAAACCAAAATTACATTTCAAGCATCAAAATAACCAAATCTAAGCTCTAGACCGATGCTTCTTTGCATTTAAGGTTAACAGAGAACGGCTCGACAAGCCTTACACCATTCTTACAAGCTTTGCACAAAACCAAAAATCAAGATTTACAAGTTACGGCCTAAGCCAGAAACCCTGCAAGGGTTTGTATCAACTACGTGGAGCCATGATATTTTCAAATATAGATTTAAGGTGAGGATATCATCAAGTGAAGATTAAAGATGAAGATATCTTCAAGACAGCTTTTCGAACAAGATATGGTCATTATGAATTTGTCGTAATGCTATTTGGGCTTACTAACGCCCCAGCTGTCTTTATGTGTTTAATGAACAACATAATGCATAAATATTTAGATAAGTTTGTAGTCGTGTTTATCGACAACATTCTAATCTATTCAAAAACTAAAGAAGAACATAAAGAGCATCTAAAAATTGTTTTACAAGAGTTGCAAGAACATCAACTCTTCGCAAAGTTTAGTAAGTGTGACTTCTCCAAGGATAAGATTCAGTATTTAGGTCACGTAGTGACCAATGAAGGAATTTCCGTAGATCCTCAAAAGATACGGGTAATCGAAGATTGGCCAGTTCCTAAAGATGTGACGGATGTTAGATCTTTCATGGGCATTACCGGTTATTACCAGAGGTTCATTGAAGGCTTTCCGAGGATAGCCAATCCGATAACATCCTTGCAAAAAAAAGGGAATAAGTTCGATTGGAATCAGAAATGTGAAGAAATCTTTAAGTTACAAAATTTATTAATCAGCGCACCTATTTTAAGAATAGCAGATCCTAATAAATAATTCGTAGTGTGCACCGATGCCTGTAATGATGGCTTAGGAGGTGTTCTGACTCAAGAAGGGCATGTTATTGCCTATGAGTCTAGAAAGTTAAAAGTTCACGAAAAGAATTATGCAATGTATGATCTGGAACTAGCAGTTGTAATACACGCCTTAAAGATGTGGCGACATCACCTAATTGGCAGAAAATTTATTTTAATGACTAATAATAAATGATTGAAATATTTTTTAGATCAACCTAATTTAAATGCTAGACAAGCTAGGTGGTTAGTTTTCTTAAGCGAGTATGACTTCGAAATCCAGCATATAAAATGTAAAGAAAATAAAGTTGTTGATGCACTAAGTAGAAACGCAAGGCTAAATTTTGCAATAGCAATCAGCACTTACATTTCAGACTTAGATGAACAGCTTAAAGGAGTAAAACAAGATGAAATTTATCATAAATTACAAGCTAAAGCTAAGGAAAACCCCACATAAAGCTTAATAAAATGTTACAGTTTAAATGAAAAAGAATTTTTACTATATAAAGATAAACTGTACGTACCTAAGGTCAAGCTGTTAATTCTAGATGAAATCCATAAAACACCATATTCAGGCCATCCATGTTATCAAAAGACTATAACCATGCTAAGAAAAGAGTACTTTTGGCCAAATATGAAAACTGAAGTAGCCGAATATATTGCAAAGTGTTTAGAATGTCAACAGGTAAAAACCGAACACCAACACCCAACTGGTTTGTTACAACGTTTACCTATCCCTAGCTGGAAATGGGAAGTGATTAGTCTAGACTTTATTGTTGGACTGCCTAAAAATCAGAATCAGAATGACTCTATTATGGTAGTGGTTGATAAGTTGAACAAGGCAGCGCATTTTATACCTGTTAAAACTACTTACAAGGTTGCCAATATAGCTGATATTTTTCTAAAGAAGATTTTTCGATTACATGGAGTACCAAAAGTCATAATCTCAGACAGAGATCTTAAGTTCACATGAAACTTTTGGAAGTCCTTATTTAAAGGATTAAATACAACATTGAATTTCAGTACTTCTTTCCATCCTCAAACATATGGACAAACTGAAAGGGTAAACCAGGTACTGGAAGATTTATTGAGAATGTATGTGAAGGATCATCCAGGTAAGTGAGAGGACTATTTACATTTAATAGAATTTGCGTATAATAATAATTATCAGACGTTAGTTAGATTCAGTACATTTGAAATTTTATATGGACGAAAATGTAATACTCCTATTTCTTGGAGTAATCCAGTAGATAGATTGGTATTAGGTCCATAATTGTTGAAAGAAATGGAGGAAATTGTGAAACAAGTGCAGGAAAATCTGAAAGTGGCACAGGATCGGCAGAAAAGTCAAGCAGACTTGAAAAGAACTCCAAAGGAATTTCAAGTAGGTGAATATGTGTTCATCAAGGTAAGACCCAAGAAGAGCTCTCTAATACTGGGGAGTTATGCAAAATTGGCACCTCGTTACTGTGGTCCATTTGAAATTCTATCTAGGATTGGTCAAGTAGCTTATCAATTAGCATCACCACCTAACTTAAGAGTACATAATGTTTTTCACATTTTCGTTTTAAAGAAATATGTTCATGATGCTACTCATGTGGTTAATTGGAATGTTGTATAGGTGGAACTAGAAGGAGAATTTCTGGTGGAATCGGACTGTATACTCGGGAGGAAGGAAATTACATTTCGGAACCGCACCATTGGACAGGTGAAGGTGCAATGGAAGCACCTTAGTCCTGAGGAAGCCACCTGAGAATTGGAAATTAAAATGCGAGATGCATATCCAATTATGTTCCATGGGGACTTCGGAGGATGAAGAATAAATAACATCGAGGATGATAGATTGATTTGATAAATAACATGCCCCAATTTTATAAAATAATATTATTTTATTTTGATTTGATTCCAAGACATTATGTTAAATTTAATGCTAAGTTGAAACTGATGACTCAGCAGAGTCAAAAGATGTGGAATGTAATTCTGAATATTTTATTATTAAATAAATAAAAGTGGAGACAACAACTTGAGAGAGCTGTTAAAAAGAGTGTACTGGTCAAGTTGGTGGAGGGAACTAGGTGGAGAGCAAAAATACAAGTGGCAGCATCCTCAAACACTTCCTATGTTGTAGGTGGAAACCTCCCTACATTTGGGGTCATGATCCCCCAAGAAAGTGGGATTAGAGCAGGTGGCTCAATTAATGACAACTAACCCAAAAAGACCTAGGCAATCTTAATAAAATGCCTAATGTAGAGAGATGGGAGCTGCTCATTCCAGGAGAAGAATCATTCAAGTGAATGCACTTCAAGGAATTCATTAGGAAAGGGAAATTTGAAAGATGGTGTTTTGAGAGGTAAACTGCAGGAACTTGATCTAATACAACTTTGCAGCTGAAAGATCTTACTGGTGTATTCAGAGTTGGTATTGAGTCTCAAGATTAGTACTGTGTTGATTGCTCCACCTAGTTCCAGCCAAGGAGACCAGAGCAGGCTTAGGGGTCCTGAGAAGTCGTTGTTTGAGCGCTCTCTAGGAGTTGGTAGGGAGGAACGGCCTCCCATTGCTGTTGTCATCCAGCTTTAAGAACATGTTCTACTATCATTTAATTTCTGTGTTAAAGCTTATATCTATGTGTGAACAAATGATGAATGTTATAGGTTAAGATGTAAACTATTGAGTATAAAAGATCTTAGTTGTTTAATGCTGAATCTATTCTTGGATGAAAAATAAATCCTACATGTGTTTTTCCCCATCTGGAGTAATCCAGATCGTACTCTAGCACAGGTAGTGTATTTAAATGAATGAGGTATGATGTAAATATAAAATGAAATGTTTGATATGAATATTGAAATGTTTTATTTCATTACATAATTATTTACCAGAAGAAATATTAATATGTTCAAAGAGTAGTGTTAGATCTAGACTGTGTATGTTAGAATATTAGAAAAAGAAAAAGAAGTCATATCATTATACTAACAGTAGTATGTTCTAGTATGTGAATCATTCTTCTATACAGTACTTACTTCCGTAAACCTCATATCTATATTGAAATAAAAAGAAACGAAAATAGCAGTTGAATGCTTAATATTAGGTTAAGTAAAAATGTCATTTTAGCTCTGTAGTTCATTTCTTTTCCTATTAAGGATAACTATCTTATCTACAGCAATCTAAACTGTAAGTAAGGATAGATAACGTTGATTTAATTCTAATGATAAAACTAATTGATTTAAGAATGTTAGCTAGGTTTATTTCATTTATGTTGATAATGTAAACAATTTATTTATCTTATTCAAACTGTACTTTTGCAATTTCTGAAGTTACTAACCTGTCTCCTAAGAAAAGATTCAATTTAAACAAGTACTCCTATTTCTGTGAAGAAAGGAACTAGGTTATTTGTTTTTACAGAGTTATTTTATTACCCTTATTGCTTAACAATTTCTGATGTTCATATTTTAAATAGGGTAATATAGATACAAAATAATTCTTTATAAATTATTTAGCTATAGAAATCATAATAGTATAACAATGAGATATTATCTCATCTGTACACTTTACAAACAGACTAAGTGTAAGGTTAAATTAATATTATGGAAATAATATTAAATTATGAACAAACTAAAATTCATTTGAACTAACAAAAACATTTATAAAAAGTATTAACAGGGTCGAAACCCTCATAAGATAAAACAATATAAAATATAGTAATACATTACAATACCATATCTGATAGCATAAACCCTGTACATCAAAAGTATATAATTAATTAAGTACAAATTCAAAGATAAGATTACTTAAATTTC
Organism: Pseudotsuga menziesii; assembly: GCA_001517045.1. NCBI lineage: Eukaryota > Viridiplantae > Streptophyta > Pinopsida > Pinales > Pinaceae > Pseudotsuga > Pseudotsuga menziesii. Next base: position 123,541 of record LPNX011099021.1, read on the forward strand.
TAAAGATACCAATTATAAACTAATTATTACAGTCCTATAAGGACAGAGAAAAATATTAAGGAAAGTATAAATACTCCTACTTATAATATGTAGTTATTTAACATGTATTACTAAAATAAAATAAAAATGTAATTTGCTTACAGGGTATTATCAGAACATAAACATGCTCGATTAACCGAGCTAAATAACAAATTTTATAATACAAGAAAGAGCAGAATAAACCATAGTATTATATTTAAAAAAGGAGATAATTTAAAAACAGTAGATACATCTTTACACAGCTGAGTTATGGTGAAACCCTAATAAACCAAAATTACATTTTAAGTATCAAAATAACCAAGTCTAAGCTCTAGACCGATTCCTCTTTGCATTTAAGGTTAACAGAGAATGGCTCGACAGGCCTTACACCATTCTTACAAGCTTTGCACAAAACCAAAAATCAAGATTTACAAGTTATGACCTAAGTTGAAAACCCTGCAAGTAGCAAGGGTTTGTAAACAAACTAAACAACAAAACAAGTTAACCAAGAAAACTTAACCACGAGGGTCTGTCGCATGCCACGGTGACCAACCAACAAATGTTCCATAAGGAACTGTACAAGGACGAACTGCCATGGGATAACCAGGGCTTACCCGTGAGCAAGTTTTTGACCAAGCTTTGTACCGGCCGCGAAGGAAGACGATACTATCATCTGTGAGACAACCCACATCGTTGTTATTATTTATGTTATAACAAAACTAAAAACAAATTTTAGAAACAGATAAGTAAGAGTTTTTACTTGGTTTTAAAAGTAACGTAGCCACCCACGAACAGGAGTGTCACCACCATTACAATGATCAACAAACCCTTCATCCTTTATGCGACAGAGGCAGTCTAATCAAGCATAACCACAGTCAGTGGCAGTCAAAGAATGGGAGCGATGACCGAGCAGACAGAGAAGCATGCGCTGTCACCACCTTTCAAACTGGAGAACTCACTTTGCCAGAAAACCTAAGACAGACCAGACCACAAGTTTAGAAGTCATGGCTCTCATTGCCTTGTTACCAGGATAAGAGAAAAATTACAGTCTGCTCACCCTTCCAACGAGCGAGCCGTGGAGGAATAATCCCAAGGAAAAACAACTACACACAGTTTAAGCAGTGAATGTTTTTGTCACAGCTCCCCTCCCGTCATTGCAGGACAAGCTTACGCTGTATAGGAGACAAAAACAACGATGGAGGGATAAACATAACCAGACACAGAGTTTACATGGTGGCCAAGACACTGCAGCAGAGCAGCCGGAGGCCCGAAAACGACGGAGAAAATGACAAAGGCTAGGGTTCACAAACCCTTTTTATTGTCGCAACATTTGGCCATGCTGAATCCACGTATGCATGCAAATAATTTACCATGCAGTGGGTAACTTACAAAGTCCATGCATGCAATCAAATAAACAATCTTTTAAAATGATTTTTTTCGCTCAATCATATGGTTGACAAAACATTCTACAAGGTTCTACAATTCCGGAGTCAACCACTTGATGCACGCTGCAAACTATTGAAAGCAATAGTATAATAAAGGGTATAATTATTATATTCCATGTTAACAGTAGTTCATCGTGGATGTGGACTAATGCCACGGATTTCCACCTTGTAAAATACAGATTATACAATGAAAACCGGTTATAATTCTATCAAGTTTATGTCAACAATAAAATTAATGAACCTCATAAACTTTACTCATGCCAAGTTAAATTCTCATGCTAGATCATATCCTCGATATGTCATGTGATTACTTTTCGAACTATTCAAACTATTTATGTTTGCAAACTATGGTTCTAAGCCATATAGTTTCTCATTATTTCATTTAGAGCTTGTTAATAAACTTTTGATGGTCGTAATAACATAAGTTGATAATTTTGTTCCAAGCATGTTATGTATGGAAATCTTTAGTTCTTCGCTATTGATTAGACCAATTGGTAGTATTGTAATAGTATAGTTACAATTGTTATTAAGCCTCAAGCTATATAAGCTAGGTTAATAACATAAAGTCTTATTAATTACTGTGCTTATTTAATCACAAATGTCACCAACATTTATGTTGAGACATGAAATTGTATAAGAACATAGTTTGGTTGGAACCATAAACTTATAACCCTAGTTGTCTTTAACTCAGAACTATTGGAAGTTGAAAGGTATTATATACATGATGAATTGCGTAGGTATTGTTTAAATAGAGGTTAGATCAGTGAGTGACAAATACTCGGACAATGTCTATAAATCCTATATATAGTCAGTTCAACAAAGTTAATATCTTCTGAGCCATTTACTAATTGTATGAAATACTTAAGCTATTTCATGATTGATGAATAATACAATTTTTCGATACGATCTCAGTACTTACAGAAAATGAGTAACCAGTAATCGCTTATACCTATCTTCGCAAGTTGAATTTGTATTATACTGTTAAGAAAACATTACAGCAAGTTAGGTTATGCACTCTAGTTGAAGTTATTTTACAACACAAAATTATAGATTATAAACTAGAAAAATAATGACTATCGCTAATTACAATTAGGACAGAATCTCTTCTATATATGTATCTTTGGCATCTTTAAATAGAAGAATAAACTGTTTGTTTTACCTCATAAAAGCAATTGAAATTGAAACAACATATATTTTACCGAGCTATTATTTTGCAACGAACATATATCTGCATGCTTTATGAATATTGATAGGCAGCACTGGATCTTTCTTACCTGTAAATCTGTGAGGACAAGTAAACTTTCTGCGTTAGCTCAAAAGCTAAGTAAGCCTCAGAATCCAAGACAGTTCCACCTACTTGTTGCAAAGAAAAACAAATCAACAAACTGAAAAAAAAAAATAAATAAATAAATAAATTATTCTATAAGTTGAACTTAACCATGTAAATAATTTAGATTATGTATTAACTATTCTGTTAACCAAATAACTTATAAATAATTGTAACTGTTAGCAGACTGCATTATTATTAATTTTCTGTATTTTCAAAATTTTAAATTTTTCGGAAAATTTGGGGTTTTGACAATGTGAGGACTCTGGAATGATAAGCTTGCGCTTACCTTTCTCTTGTGGTTGTTGTTGTGTTCTTTTCCTTTTTCTTGCAGCTGCTATCTCCTTCGACAATTTGGTGATAATCTCTTTGGTGACAGCATACTCTGGATTTTCGGTTTCTATCTCTTCCCTTGGCTCTTGAGTCGGGATGAGATTTTCTTCAGCCGGGTTGGTTACCTGTTGTTCTGCATGTGTTTCTTCTGTATGTGTTTCTTCCCTCCATGCCTTCGGAGGTTTGATTATGATTTGTAGTCGACCAGTGGTTTCGACCGGTGTCTCCTCCGACATAAAGGTACTGATGTATAGGTTGAGCTCGTAATCCTTCTCCTTCTCTTGGTCTGTCAACGGTTCCTCTATCGAGAAGTCTGTTTCCTTTACTTTTGCCGGAATTGGTATCTTTGCTCCCACCTGTCGAGATAGTTCTGGAAAGATCTGTTCGACTAACGGATAATAGTCGAGGGCCTTTGCATTTGATTTGGCGCCCTGCATGTACCACACCGCGGTATGGTCGAGCTCTAGTTGAATGTGGGACTTTTTAGGCAGACTTCGTCGGATGTTTTGAGGCATCCTCCATCTATTCGTGCGGACTTTTAGCTGCTGGAGCCAGTTTTCCAACAACACTTTTTCGTTTGCAAGTTCCTTCATTGTTCCTTTCTGGGAGAACACTTTGAATCTCCACATATGGAATTTTGTCGGTTTCTGAAATTTTTTGTCTCCTTCAGGGAAAATATAGTACATTACTATCCATAAGATAAGGGATGGGAACCTGATAATTCCTCCTGTCTCTTGGCATTTCTCACAGATGGTTTTGATCATTTCGGTGACATACTCAGCCCATCTGTATATCTTTCTATTAGTCGCAATGGTGTCTACTACCTCCAACATATCCAGTTTGGGGTCGCTTCCACGATCTACCATTGTGAGTGTAATGGCTATGATTTTGGACACAATCTGTGGCGTTCGATGCGTTATGTGACCAATCATTAGTCCTTTCGAGTTTTTGCTTGATGCCGACCCTGTTAATTCTTCGATCAGTCCTCCTTTTATACCGACTGGTACTGGGTCTCATTTGTTTGATAGCCCTGTTAATTTGGAAATGAATTCCCCGGAGATGTCGACCGGTTGGTCGAAGTAAAATCGGCCATTGTGGTATCGACTTATGACAAACTTGACTGCGGTTTCTTTTGTGCCACCGAAGCTGGCCATGAGCGGCGAGTTGACATAGTTTACAATGGAACTGTGTCGTATTTTCTCTGCAGCTTGGGTAGGTTTCTTGTCGACGTACGCCCATTATTTTATCTCGGCCCATAGTTTTTCCCATGAGCCTTCCTACACCTTAGCATTCTTAATGTTCTTTAATCTTCTCATTAATGGTGTCTCTGCAGTTTGTAATTTCTTGGCCTTGGCTAAGGCTCTGGTCTGTTTTGGTGCCATCTTGTCAGTCTGGGGGTCGGTTTTACTACGGTGCTCTCGGTTTTCAATCGTCTGGTTGCTATGATGCTCTCTCTATTTGAATTGTGGTGAATGATCCTTTGGTGGTTCGGTATTTATAGGGGATGTGTTGGATGTTCTTGTCGATGGGTGTATTAATGGCAGACGTGGTGTTCCAGCTAGAACAATTGAGTGTGCGTTAATGGTGATTTTATTTTGGCACTCGAAGTCATGAATGTGTGATGGGACTATCGAGGTCATCGGTCGATGTCGGTTATGAAAATAGTCGATGGTGTTATGTCGATGGGCATGATGTTGGTTGTCGAAGTGGTGATTTCTTGTCATAGTTTTGTGCGTATAACAGTACTATTTGTTTTTTGGATTTTTAAGTTTTTATAGTTTTTGTTTAACCGTTATGGTCGTTATATGTTTTTTTTTTAGATGTGTTTGGTTTAGTCTCTATAGCGTTTTAGTCGGGCTCCATTAATGAGATTCCAAAATACTATGCCTTGTAACGTCTTTAGTTGGACTGATCCGTTGGTATGTATTTCTTCGACAACATGGGGTCCCATCCATTCTGTATGTAACTTTTTAGGTTTGCCTTTTACCCGACTATTGTATAGTAAAGCAAGGTCTCCTATCGACAAGTTTTTGTTTTTGATATTTCTGTCGTGCCACGCATTTTGTTGTTGTTTCTAGATTTCTTGATGTTGTATCACAATTAGTCGGTGTTCTTCAAGTTTACTTAGTTGTAATAGTCGGTCCTTTCTTCCTTGTTCGATATCGACATGTAAAATTTCTGCAATAATAGGTGTCTGTTGTCGGAAGTGTAGTGGGACTACTGCTTCTTGTCCATAAACTAGTCGAAAGGGGGTTTGGTCGGTTGATCGTTTGTATGTTGTTCTGTATGCCCATAGTACTGCAGGTATCTTCTCATCCTAGTCGTCTTTATCAACATTATATATTTTGGCTAGTCCTTTTGTTAATGTTTTATTAAATGCTTCAATTGCTCCATTCGACTGAGGATGGTATGTTGTACTCCGACTATGGTTGATTTGGAATTGGTCTGTTAGGGTTTTGATAGTTCTATTGATAAAGTGTGTTCCTTGGTCGCTAATTAGGGTTAATGGACATCCAAATATGGTAATGATATTCTCGTAGATAAATTAGCAGCCATCTCACTGGAACATGTGTCGACTGGTTCTGCCTCTGCCATTTGGTTACATACTTGACTACAGTTATTATGTACCTTGCACCTTTTTTTTTTTGCTGGTATAAGAAATGGTCCTATGAAGTCGATAGCCCAAATTTCAAATGTCAAAATTGGGTTTACCGAGATCAAGGGCATTTCTGTGCGAGGCAAGGGTCGACCTAGTCGTTGGCATCTGTCACATTGGCTTACAAAGTTTTTGCAATCTTTGTGAAGTGTTGGCCACCATAACCTTGATTGTTGGATTTTATTTGCAGTTGTGTCTGCTTGGAAATGTCCTCCTGCAGGTCCATGATGTGCTTCATATATAATGTTGTTCCTTTCATGTTCTAGTACACACCTTCTAAGGATGTCGTCTAAACCCATTTTGTATAGGAATCCATTTATAAGGCTATAAGGTGCAGCTTTTATGGCTAAGATCTGTTTTTTTTGGGTACTCATGCCTTCTGGTGCTTGTTCATCTTCTAAAAACTAAGCTATTTCCTCTAACTCTACCGGGACTGCTTCTATTCGAAATAGATGTGCATCTGGTAAGTCGTCTTTGACTCCTGTCGGTTCCTCTCCTGTGTCGCTTCGAGATAAATGGTCGAGACCGACATTTAACTTACCTGGTTTGACAACGACTTAGAACTCAAATTCTTGGAACAGAAGTAGCCATCGATAAATTCTTCCATGGTGTAGAGGCTTATTCACAAGGTATTTTAATGCCTAATGATCAGTGTAAAAGATAAATGGATTATCTAGGAGATAATGTCGATATTTTTGTAGTGCAAAGACCATTCTTAATGCTTCTCTTTCTGTCGTTGAATAGTTTCATTCAGTTTTGTTTAGTTTTCTGCTACTGTAAACTATAGGATAATCCATTCCATCATCTCCTGGCTAAGTTAGGATTGCTCCTATTGCTAGACCCAATGCGTCGATGTGGACATGGAATTTAGTCGACCAGTTTGGAAACCTTAGGATTGGTGCTTCGACTAGTTTTCTTTTTAGTTTTTCAAATAATATGCGACATTCCTCTGTCCAATTTAATTCTTTATCTTCCCTTAATAGTTCTTCTAGTGCATAGGTCATGTCTAAATAATATCTTATGAATTTTCAGTAATATCATGTTTCGCCAAGTAACACCCTGACTTGTTTTGAGTTTACTGGTGGTTTTAAGTCGAGGATAATTTTGATTTTTGCAAAGTCTACCTTAATGCCTTCCTTACAAACAATGTGTCCTAACAATATCCATATGGGGGTCACAAATATGCACTTCCTGATGTTCAAGGCTAACTGGATTTGTCGACATCTTTCCAACATAAGTCTTAGCCACTTGCAGTGGTCTTTTAACATGGAGTATATTGTCCAATCATTAAAGTATATTGCCATGGTTTTGTAAATATATTCTTGGAATATTTTAAACACAATTCTAGAGAATACTATAGGTGCATTCTTTAATCCAAAAGGCATAACCTTGTAAGCAAAGGATAACCTTGTAAGCAAAGGAGCCAAATTCACATACAAATGTTGTCTTTTTTTTGATCTTCTTTAGCTATTGGCACTTTGTTATAACCTGAGAATCCATATGTAAATTAGTAGCATTCATGTCCTGCAACTTCATTTAAGATTTCATCTGCATAAGGAGTTGGAAATGGGTCTGTTAGTGTCACTTTATTTAGCTCCCTGAAGTCGACACAAATTCTCAATTTGGTCGGATCATGTTTCTTAGGTTGAACAACCATTGGACTTGCCCATTCTGATTGGTCAATAGGGTAGATGATGCCTACTACAAGCATGTTATCAATATCCTTTTTTACTATCTCTTTGTATTTATGAACTAGCTTATATGGCCTTTTCTTCACAAGTCGAACACTAGATTTAGTGTTAATTTTCGTTTCACCCATTTCGTGGACTAAACCTTTGAGATCTGTATAATCTTTGGCAAATACATCCTGAAACTCTTTTAATAAGTTCACTATATCTGTTGTCTTCTCTTCACTCCAGTAGTCTCCAATCTTTGCCATTTTTGGTCGGTCATCATTTGAGATGTCAAATTCTCTAGTTTTGACCTTAGCATCTAGCCATTCTGGTGCTTTGGCTTCATTGATTGGTCGACTTCCTTCTTTAAACTGTGAGCATGTGGAAGGGAAGTCGGCTGCAGTCATTTGGTCGGTATCATATTTGTTGGTTGTTCCAACTTTGAGTACTGTGCGAATAGGTTTGGTTATTTCGACATGGTTTGATTTCCATCTAAAACTTTTCCCTTCTGTATTTTCATTTTCTAACTATAGTCTTTGTTGGTTGTGGAGCCTAATCTTCCAAATCCAGAGATATTATTCAGTTGTGATTGTAACCCAGGAGTACTGTACACTCGTTCCCCCTGCCTTGGGGTTCGGGGCAGCACCTCGAAAAAGGAGGTTCAGGGGCAGCGCCTCCGAGAAAACGGGGGTTGGTGGGCAGAGCCCCTGAATTTTTTTTTTGGGATGTGTGTTGGCCAACAGTATTGTGGACCCATGGTATTCGATTAACCCTATAATTTTCCCATTGTATTTCCCCTATAAAAGAGAGCATTGTAAATCGACTGGGTATGGTATTGTATTGTATTGGAAGAGAGACTGTGAGAGCATGAAGAGGAAGTGCAGCGGTTTTGCTGTAGGGTGTATCCCTTCATCTTTCTGGACTGTAATAAAAGGACTGACAAATTTCTTTGTGGACGTAACCCATCGTTTGGGTGAACCACGTTATATCTGTGTCTCTCTGTAATGTTTTAATTTGTTTTGCATCTTGTTTATTGATTTAACTGTATATCTGTTATTGCTCTGCGGTCCTGTTTTCTAATAGTCTTATCGATTTCGGTATTGTCCCGGTTTGTATATTGTTGCAGTTCATTGTCTGTAGGTTGTCTTGTAAGGTTTTGTTTTCTATCAACTGTATAAATTCTTTAATCTGTTTTGTTGTTTCGACCAAATTCTTATTTTGTGGTATAAAGTTGAAATCGTTGATAAAATTTTCTCTGTGTTCATGCCATATGAATGTTTCACCTCGGGCTTCCTCCATCTTATACCATTTGTTTGGTAAGTCGAAGAGGGTTGATGGAAACAAGTGTGGCCATGCTCATTCATCTTTGTACCCAAGTCTTCTCCATTCTTTTTCACATGTCTTAATATGGTCTTCTGGATTCTGTCCTTGAATGAAAATAGGTATCTGAGCTTGGTTGGTTAAGTTCTTTCCTCCAAACCTTTCTACAAAGTAAGTCGAAGTTGTTGTCCAGGTCTGCAGTCTTGTCTAATGGGTATCCCACCATCTAGCAGTTTGTCCTGTAAAAGTCTCTACTAAACTTTGTAGTCGACCATGTTCACCAATATTTTTGGACACTTGTTCTATGTGCATGACTCGTCATTCACTTTCCTTATATCTTGGTATTTGTGTATTATTTGCATTTGTAGGTTTTAAAGTAGGATATTCCCTAATTTTTTTCTCAAATATTTTTGGTACAATGGACACTATGAAGCACTGTTGGGTGGGCTTTTTCTATACTTTTTGGATAGTCCAACACCCTCTTGCTTTTGTTTTGTAGTTCTCGACTTCCCAATCATATAAATATACATCTGAATTATATCCTACCGAGCCTTGGTTGCCTAGATGAAGTTCTCCATAGATATTAGGTTCTGTATAATCTGCATTATTTTGTATCTGATAAAGTTGTCGGATATCAACTTCTTCAACGATAGGTTCTGTCCAAGGTTCTCCTTGGGATGGATGAATAGGTACAATGACCTTTTGTCCGTTTCCTTTCAATTTTATTCTCTCTTTATCTAAGGATATCGATGCTTTCATCTTTCTTCCCCAAGGTCGACCTACTAACACTGGGAAGGAGATGGATCCTTCCTTAGGGTCAATAATTTCGAAGTGGACTTTGGTTGATATTCATTTTATCGTTGTGTCGACATTTTTCCAGACTCCGATAGGTTCAGTTAGGCCTTGGTCGGCTAGTTTCAGGTATATACCTGACTCATATAGTCGAGGTCTGCCCAGTTGTTCCCAAGTGTCACGAGTCATGATGTTTACTTGTGATCCGAAGTCGAGCACAACTTGTCGGACGTGGTATCCTTCAATTTCCAGGTCGACAAGTGGGTCGACATCACTTTTATCTTTTTGATTTAGACTATAGATATTCTTTGTTTGTTTTTCGATGTTGTTGTGTTTTATTTCATATAATAAGTCAAAAAATTGAGATACTGAGTTATCTTTCTGTACTAGCTGTATTAGTTGTTTTACTGTGTTATGTCGATTGTCGTTTGCTTCTTCCTATCGTGCAAATTCTTTAAATACATTTGTTGCATCTTTATATATTTGTTTTTCTTTAACTAGATCCAGGTAGACAATTTTTTCTTTTATTTTGTTGATTCGTGGGTTATTGCTTCCTGTTTTTGTCCCTTGTCGGGTTACAATATGCAAATTATTTGTATTTATTACATCATTTTTTTGCACACACGCCAAGACATTAACATTTTTCCTTTTATTTATTTTTTCCAGCATGGTAGGGCAATCCTCTAATGAGTGATCCCCTACTCCGCAATGAGTACAAAATTTGAGGTCAGTTCTGTCCTTGTATGGATAGTCTGCATGTCGATGTCCCTCCTTATAAAATGTAAAACATTGGATGGGTTGACGTGGTCGGTTGTCTCGATTCCCAGAGAATCGACCTCGACCTCCATAGCCTCCACGTCGATTGTCATACCGGCACTCGTATCTTCGACCTTCGTATCTTTGATTGTTCTGATCGTTTGGCACGTGGTTTTGCTCAGTACTTTGTGCAACTGTGGTGGTCTGATAGACTGCATGATAATTTTGTCGGTTCTTGAGATTTAGATGGTAGTCGGTCGTGTTATGATTTTTAGTTTCGTAGATTGCACACCAAGATGCCTCACCATTCTTCATGTTGAACGGGTAATCTTTTGTCGAGTGGTCTCCATGCTCTTGGAAAATGTCGCAAAACCATTTAGTCCGCACAAATTGAATGTCCTGTCGGCTGATTTCCTGTCGACAGGTGTCTTTTGAATGTCCGGCCGTCGAGCACTTCGTGCACCAGATATCTTGACTTTTGAGGTTTAATTATTTTAACGACTTCTGTATGCTCTCAAGCTATTCTTCTAGTCTATGATCGGTGGAGTATGTTGGTATGTCCTCATCCATTGCTACTTGGAGAGCTTTTGTAAGCGCATCTTCATAAGTCTTGAAAGTCTCCAAACTTATGTGTCGGCGAATCTTCTGTGATAAACCTGCAAGAAACCATTGGATTAATAATTGTTCGTCAATAACATAGTCCAATTGGATAAGAAGGTCTTTCCATCGTTTATCGTAATCGCGAGCAGTTTCTCCTGACTTCTGCGATGTCGTTTTTAGTTTCTTTGCTACCAGATGTTTTGCATCTGGAGTTTTGAAAAATGATAGAAATTGCGCTTTGATCTCGGATTTGGTTGCTCGGGGTGTTCTTTCAGAAAAAGGTCATGTACCAAGTTAATTCCCTTTTCCTCAAGGCACCAACGAACTGTGCCATCTGCCTGTCTTCATCCGTAACTTGGTTAGCCTCCCAAGTCGACTCACAGACGAACCAGTATCGTTTGGGGTCCTCATCACCTTCATATAAGGGAATGTGTGCTGACCCGTGACCCATGTCGGAGTCACTGTCATTGCTTTCTTCAGGAGGTGACGGTGGTGGAGATGGTGGTGTGGGCGGTGGGGTTATTTGCTTATTCCTCTCTACGGAACTATCATCGACGGAACTCTCATTCCCGTCGGTTGTTTTTGTCGTTTCCTCTTCGACCAACAATCGGTTAGTGTCGAATTCTTCTGTCGATGTCCAACTGCAATTATTTGTTCGCAGTTCTGAATGTTCTGTGTCTTCCAAAGCTGTATTTGGCAGGGGGGGTGCTCCTTCATGTGTTGGTAAAAGTAAGTGGATACTTCGGTTGCAGGATACCGCTTGAAGCATAACCCAATTTCCTTCTTCTGATCGACGGATAATTAGATGTCTACCAGTGTATGTTTCGTCGTCTAGTCGACTCCATATACCAAAGTCACCAGCTCCTAGTCTGAGGTCCTCTTCGACAATATCTTGTATCCGGGTACGTGGATCTGTCAGAGGTTTTACTTCCTGGGGAACTTCTAATTGGAGAGCTTCTCGCTGCTCTATCCACAATTATTCTTCCATAGGGGACGCCTCTTCTTCCATGCCTTCTTCTTGTCGTCATGACCCGACTCCAGTGGATCTCTTTCCTGGTCGGTCACCCTAGTACCCATTCCTCTTTGCAGCGCTAAGACTCTTTCTCTTCTTGCTTCCCTACTTTGTAGCCTCCTCTCCCTCTCTATTTTCTGGAAGTCCATCATACCTTTGTGTGACACTGTCTTCTCGATTTTCTTTTTAGGTTGACTTCTTATTACTGGTGATTGGTATCTCCTTTAGTCGACTAGAATCCACTTCACTTTATTCCGACATATGACCAGCTACCCCCCCATATCCTACCCGACTCTTTAGAAATCCCGGATAGTTCGGTCTACTTGCTTAGGAAGTATTCCCACTCCCTTTCGGCAAGAATTTTTCCCACCTCTTTTGTTTTTTCACCCAGTTAGGGTTTAATGGCGGTCCATGAAGTGATGGACAGGGTTCGACAATATGACCCACTCCCTTCTCAATCAAGAAATTAAACAACAAGGTCGGTAAGGGACACAAAAATTGCTCGGTGAGGTCTGTGTAGAATTTCTTCTTGACGGTTTCCACCAAAGTTCTGTCTTCTACTGCTTATTCCTCGCAGAATTCGTCGACGATTTTTTCGAACCACTCCGACAAGTTTGTTCTTCCCCTGCAAATCAGTTTTTCTAGTAATTGTTGATCTTTAGTCCCTTTCGGCTTTTTCATCCAGGAGTTTCTTCAGAAGTTGGGGCACTGATTCTACAAACTTCTCATGTGTCTATGTAAAGAATCTTTCCTTTGCTTGTGTGGTCGTCAATCTGTTTCTTCGTGTGTAATTTTGTAAATAATTTGCTACTTTACGCTCCCACCAGTCCTTAATCTCCTGTTCTGATATCATCTGCTTGCATACATCTTAAACATGTACTACCGGCAACATAACCAATGTTGTAATCTCACAGATCACATAGGGTTACCAATAATACATATTAAAACATACATACATAACAGAGACAAGAGATAAGAACAAGTAGATAAAATAACAGATTATATTAGAGAGGGTCCATACAATGCAGAGAACTTAACCGAGTTCTCATCTGGCTCAACAGCCTAATATATATGATTTACAAATAGTTACAAAATAACTACCTGTCGGTTCGGTGAATCGACACGACTTTTAGGTGGTCGACCTAATCTCTAGTTAGTGGGCTGACCGACTTAGTCGGCCGGTCGACTAAGTCGGCTATCGTTCAAGTCAGCATATTGACTTGCTCCTCCAACAGCTTTCATGAACACCAATTTACATGCTATCGCTAGGGTTGACAAGTTATGAGATGGAACTAGGGTTTAGTGAGCAATTTACAAGTTAAGAGATGGAACTAGAAACACATGGACATGTACAAATCGGAAACCAACTAGGCTTTCATGAACACCAATTTGTATGCTATCACAAGGGTTGACAAATAATGAGATGGAACTAGGGTTTAGTGAGCTCTTTACAAGTTAAGAGAGGGAACTAAAAACACATGGACATGTACAAATCGGAAACCAACTAGGCTTGCATGAACACCAATTTGCATGATATCACTAGGGTTGACAAATAATGAGATGGAACTAGGGTTTAGTGAGCTCTTTACAAGTTAAGAGAGGGAACTAGAAACACATGAACACCAATACTTGCATGTACCAACTAGGATTTCATGAACACCAATTTGCATGCACCAACTAGGGTTGACAAAGTATGAGATGGAACTAGGGTTTCGTGAGCAATTCGCAAGTTAAGAGAGGGAACTAGAAACACATGGACATGTACAAATCGGAAACCAACTAGGCTTTCATGAACACCAATTTGCATGCTATCACTAGGGTTGACAACTAATGAGATGGAACTAGGGTTTAGTGAGCTCTTTACAAGTTATGCGACGGAACTAGAAAGACATGGCCATGTACAAATCGAAAACTAACTAAGTTTTCAAAAACACCAATTTGCATGCTATCACTAAGGTTGATAAATAATGAGATGAAACTAGGGATTAGTGAGCAATTTACAAGTTAAGAGAGGGAACTAGAAACACATGGATGTATGTACATATTGAAAACCAACTAGGGTTTATAGGGTACGATGTTAGTATTGTAGGGTATTGTATGGTATGATGTATGTTAGTATGGTATGATGTTAGTATCATAGGGTATTGTAGGGTATGATATGGTATATTACACATGCATGCATGACTTAGTGTTATGATATTAGTGTATGGCATATTACAATGGTATGGTATGTTAGTATGGTATGATGTTAGTATGTTTTGTTATGGTATGTTATTGTATGTTTTTTTTTTAGGTTAGGGAAATCGGTAACTCGTCGGGATTACCTGGACGAGACCCGGGTTCAAAGCCGCCGGCTGCCACTATAAACCCCAGGTATATCCAACAGCCCACAAGCCAGATATACCAGAAACTTGTGACTCAGCAATGGCCGAGGCGTCCCGGACTCCAATCCCATCCAGGGGCGGTAGTCTATCCCAAGGGGCATCTACCCTTCGAGCCTTATCACAGTGGGCCATGTCTCGGTGGGATTTGATCCCTGGTGGGCTGGGTGAAAACCACCTTCCCCCACCGTACGGGATCCCACATCATTGACGGTATGTTATTGTATGTTAGTAGGATATGATGTTAGTGTCAAGGGTATGTTATTGTATGTCAGTATGGTATGATGTTAGTATCACAGGGTATTGTAGGGTATGATATGGTATATTACACATGCATGCATGACTTAGTGTTATGATGTTAATGTATGGTATATTACAATGGTATGGTATGATAATATGGTATGATGTTAGTATGTTATGTTATGGTATGTTATTGTATGTTAGTATGGTATGATGTTAGTATCATAGGGTATTGTAGGGTATGTTATTGTATGTTATTATGGTACAATGTTAGTATCATAGGGTATTGTAGGGTATGATATGGTATATATTACACATCCATGCATGACTTAGTGTTATGATTGTTAGTGTATGGTATGGTTATGATGTTAAAAAGTTGAGGATAGCCATAATGTTAAAAAGTTGATGAGTCATAAATTCTTCCTTTAAGTATTGGAAATTCATAAGTTAGCACACATGTGAACAAAAAATATCATGTTCCAAGATCAAGTCAACCATATCATGTTTCAAGATCAAGTCAACCATATATGTATAAATTTGAACCTTGCTTTATATTATATATGCATAGAAATAATGTTACAAAAATTGGCATGCCACATGGCCATAATACAAAATAGTGGATCAAAAAGTACATCTGTGTGCATATGAACAAAAAGTTACGTCTATGTATCCCCCCTATACATTTATTCTAGTTATCCCCCCTTTCGCTGCCACTGCCAATGTCTTCGAAGAAGTCTAGTTTTATTTTTCAACTGCTCACTGGTGATCCCCATCATTGAACAAGAGGGATAGGTCGCATCAGTGGAGACTACAGAAAAACCAAATTTTGTAAGTTAGTTTACCAATCTTTAAAAATTCTATGTACATTTGTTCAAATTCCAAAACCAAAATAATATTTTTACTTACTGTATGTGAGTAAGTAATGGTGGGTCGTGGTGCCTCACTAACAACAACCCTAAATGGGTGCTCTTCAAGCACAACTTTCTCACTATCAAGCTGCATAAAAATATATATATGCCAATGTTAACAAATATACATGTACATTGGGGGGGAATAGGTGGGTCACCGATTTGGGTCTCTTCAAGCACCAAATCAGAGAAAGCGATACACAAACGTACAAAGAAAGCGATACATAAAAGTACCTGCTAGCTCGTCATGGGCGGGTCACCGATTTGGTTCTCTTCACGCACCAGTGCCTCACTAGAAGCCTGCATAAAGTAACATATATATCAATTTCAGATAAAATAGTGAATCAGAGACATATATACTACATAGACGGAAAATGATGTTTCCAAAGAAAGCAGAACATACATGTACCTGGCTGGGGGGAAGAGGTGGGTTGACAACAACCTCGCTTTGGTGCTCTTCAAGCAACACTGTCTCAATAGTTCCCTGCATAAAGTTACATATGTCAAAGTGATACATAAACCTACAAAAACGTACAAAGAGAAAGCACCAAATCAGGGAATGCTATACATAAATGTACAAAGAAAGCGATACATAAACTTACCTGCTGCCTTGTTAGAGGAGGCGTGTAACCAGTGGATCGATTAACTAGCAACGAGATAAAAGGACTTCTACTTGTACTAGCGAAGAAGCTCGTTTTTTGGACATATTCATCAAGCTCACATTTCTACGTACAAAAGGATAAAGATACAATTAGACAATTTCAAAAAATTAAAAAAGTACATGTTGAATCATTAAAATCACAATTAAAAGAAAGCGATACATAAACGTACATGCTGGCTCGTGATAGGTGGGTCATCAATCTGGTGCTCTTCAAGCACAGGTGCTTCAATAGAAGCCTACATAAAATAACATATGTCAAATTTAGATAATAAAAAAAATCTTAGACATATTTACTACATGGATGAAAAATGATGTTTTCAAAGAAAGAAAAACATACATGTACCTGGGGGGGGGGGGGGGGAATAGGTGAGTCGGCAACAACCTCGCGTTGGTTCTTTTCAAGCACCAATGGCTCAATGGTTTCCTGCATAACGTAACATATGTCAATGTCAGATAATACAAAGAAAATGAGACATTTACATGATGGACGAAAAATGATTTTTCCAAAGAAAGCAAAACATAATTAAAAGCATATTTGAAATAATACATGTGTTTGGGAATCTACCTCTGCATGAGAGGGACTAAGATGAGATTCAATGTACTCATCTTGATCACCCTGCATAAAATATGTTATATCAAAAGTAGGATGTATTGAATGTTACAATCTCTACTATAAATATGCAAATAAAGTTGACAAATTAACAAATATAGTTCTTACCCCTAATGGTGAAGAACCAAACCCATATGCAATATTGACAGCCGCATCAATGTTCTCAACATTGATCGGCGGACTATGCGACTCTGGTGTGCCATGGGAGACCAGCTGTATAATTGTTCACATAATTTGTTAGATAATTAAATAGAAATAAATTGCGAAACAATTGAAAATTGTGATATGAAACAAAATATAATATGAAAATAATGAGTTTTACTTACAAATCAAAGTAATCCATCGTCCCGGAAGTCTGAAGCAGGGCCATAGCATATGCCTCCACACGATGTGCAAAGGTGTGGAGTAACACGACGCTCTGAATGCTCTGCATCTCTTGTGTGATATGTAGATGGGCCGGCCTTAGAAGCGCCAACCCCTTGGCCTACATTGCCTTAGACATCAGTCCCATGCTGAAGCAATGTATATGCCAAGTCAAATAATGCCTCCTGTGTATCCTCAATCACAGGACCCACAGGAGGATATAGCCGATGGGGTTTTGGTGTGCGTGGAGGGCGTGGCACACGGTTAGGATCCGTCTTGACCCCTTCCCTATCTTGGGGCATCCCATGACCAACACCCTGGAAGCTTAAGATATCGAAATAGTTAACATGTTTCCCTAGGATGAATTCTGCATACAACTTCCTAAGGTAATAAAATGGGATGTCCCTATTCCCATGAGGGTCTTCATCGAAGACCATATACCAACGATCCATCCAATTGGCCTTTATATTTGGTTCAACACACCAGTCTATGGAAATGTGTGCTTGACTGGTGGGTGGAACCAATCCAGTGCTAGGGTCCCGGAATAATGAAAATAATTGGTCTTTTGTAATCTTTAGGTCTTTGATGTCTTTATAACTCAATCCATCGGAGTAGTATTGCCTCCTGGATTCTCTGTACGAGCTAATGTTGTACAAAGCTCATTGGGCATTGGTAATTGTGTTTGTTATGATGTCCAATGCATCGGCTAAAGACTGTCTCAAATGATCCCTCCCTCCCCCCTCTAATAGATGAGCTAAGGTGCCTCAATGACGCCAAACGCGCAAGAATCTGTGAGTTTCAATCTTGCTCCCCCTTCGGGTTTGGGTTTGGGTTCATGTTTGGGTTAGGTTTTGGGTTATTAGAGGGTTCGTTTTCCACATTATCTTGCTCATTTATGTTATCTATTAAGATTTAAACAAAAAAATACAAGTTGTTTTAATTTATCATTCTTTGATTTTATTCAATTTTTTTATTAAATTTGTTTTAAACAATTATAAAAACTATGAAATTAAGAAAAACAATAAAGAATTGAAAAATAATTGAAATGGATAAGAGAAGTTACCTACCATTAGAGCCAATCCACCTCCAACTCGACCTCCAAAAGTGAAACACAAATCGCTTCTGCGTTTTTTCGCCAACGCGGTTTATCGCTCTCTCGATGCTTCACTATGCAAATGATATTTGAGGCCCGCGAACTTCGTTTTGTTTTTTTTTAGTTTTCAATATCGCATATGCGATATTTAACTTTTACAAAACGCATATGCGATACTTCCTTACGAACCTTAGCCTTATGTTTGGGCTCGGGTTATTCCGAACGTACCATCAATAACGCATATGCGTTTTCGATTTACACTTCGGAAGTGCGTTTTTTATTTCTTAAGTGGCACTAAAAAGTGGAACCAACTTCGTGCGAACGCCCCACCCTCGTTGTGAATATGTGCCAAATGATCCTGAATTAATTTCTTGAACTCATCTTCTAATATCCATGCATAATTAAATTTTAATGGTATCGAAACCTTTTGTTGGAAACATAAATCCTTAGAAGGATATGTTAATGGCCCGCCAAACCACCAACCCCCACTCAATGTCTTAAATTTGGATTACTTCGCATAAGTTTTTAAAAATTTAAGTATCTATCCAATATCTTTGAGATCACTTCTCTATCTCTCCTGGAATTACTCCAGGAAAGACATAGTTTTATTGGTTCTAATTCAGTGAGATAATTTTCCTCAATTAAGTGTGTAAAGTAATACCCTTGATGATAAGACCATTCCTTAGCACCTGATACTTCTCTAACAAATCACGTGAAATTCATATCTCCACCAATTATCAATGCACAATGGCCAAGCACTCCAACCTCAAACAAACCACTCCAATATTATTTCCTTTCTTGGTGAGGACCGTAAAAATTCAAATTTTTTAATGCCAAGTTATTATTCTTTGCTTTGAGGTTAACTAGGATTCCAAAAAGCAAAAGATTAGTCAAAGTTTCCCTTAAATTCCAGAAGGTGTTACATTATTTCTTATGAATTTATTACTTAATTGTACTTAGTGATATTTTCTTTCCCTAGCTAGTGAGCACATGTGGATGCTTAGATTAGTGGTGTATTACATATGATTGTCCTCACACCCAATGGATTATCACCACTCTAAAAGGCCTACGTAAAAAAACCTTTATCTTTAATGATACAACCAACCATGCTTTCATTCTCATTCAATATAATACCATCCCTATAAATTGTTTGTTGGATTCAGTGTTTTTATTTAACCGTTCATTATATTTCTATACATTTTAAAATCCATATAAGTGTTGTGTTATAGTGAGATATTAACATGTTTTGACATTAGGTCTCTCTCTCTCTCTCTCTCTCTCTCTCTCTCTCTCTACTATATATTCGAGTGTGAATACAAACTCACTTAGGATTTGTCTAATTATAATAGGAGATACCAATCTCCGAGTGTGAACACCAATTCACTCAAGAACCAATCCAACAAGGATGCAAGCATCAACCTGATTGTGAGCACCAACTAGAAGGAAGTTGCAACTCCCTCTCCCTGCCTCGTCCAACCGCCCTGAAATGAAGTTTTGTTAAGTTGTTGTGATTTGTGTCCTTTTGGCCTATATTGTTCAATATCTACAATTTGTGACTTCTTTGATCACCCTATGTGATCCCTTTGATCTATGTATTTTATTCTTTCTGCATCTTTTTCACTTTCCAATATCTGTGTCTTTTACACTTTCCAATATCTGCGTCTTATGCACCTTCAATAATCTGCAACTTGCATTGATCTATGTATTCTGTTCTTTCTACTTTCTGTGTCTTTTGCACATTCACTAATTTGCAACTGATATGTGTATTCTATAGCTATATACATCTTCTGCTGCTATTTGCGATCTTCTCTGCTTTGTGTCTTCTACAGTTATATCTGATATTCTCTAATTTGCGTCTTCTGCGGTTATCTATGATCTTCTCTAATTTGTGTCTTCTGCAGTTATTTGTGATCTTCTTCGATCTGCGTCTTTTGCAGCTATCTTCTCTAATCTGTGTCCTTTGCAATTTTCTACAACAAAACTTCACAATATCTTCAAAAGACCCCTTTTATGCTTTACAACATTTTGAGATCCATGATTCAATGTTTTGTTGCCTTGTTACTTTTGTCACATATCTCAGTGCTAAACACTCTCTTTATTTGCGCAAATTTTGTTGATCCTCCTCAATACTTCTACAGATTCGACTCTTTGTTGCATGTCTTCTTTCTAGTTCAATGATCCATTGGTCCCCAAAAATACGAAGCTTCCCTACTAAAAAATCATATCTAATTCATGTTCAAGCTTACTTTATCAAAACCACTTCGTGTCTATTTATACTAGTCTTGGTCAAAGGGTGTGTCCACGCATTGGGGTTCCTTTGAATTGATGATGCCCATACTTCCTTACTTCTTAGTTAAGCTAACCACTTCATCCTATATCTCGTCGGCGTATATCTTCTCATGATTTCACACGTGGATTTTTGTACACTTCAATTCAACGCCTTGGTGGTATTTGTGCATGTGTTTGTGCTTTAGTGGATGCTTGTATATATTTTCCCATGTCTTAAAGGGATTTGTGCACATTCGAATTTATTTATATGTGGTTTGCACCCTTGAAATATCATCACTTGTGGGTCTTTCGTACTTTCGGAAATAACATACTTTTCCAACCACATCTTATTCTCATGCCTCTTGGGCATTCCCAAACCTTTCTCAGCAAACTCTTTTGTCATTTACCTTGAAGAACCATGATTGGGTGCACTTAGGATTTTCATATATACCTTAAGTACCACTTCATGTTGGATGTACTTCTTATGTATTTCTTCAAATTGGCATTCATATACTTCTTCAACAAAGATTTCATATACCAGCTTTCATCATATATTTCTTCAAACTCACACAAAAGCTTCATGTTATATTTGCGCCAACTTCATTTAGTCTGTTTATGCAAGAGTGAACATGCATCTCCTTATCATATATGTTAAGCTTCTTTTCCTTGTGCATCTTTCTTGTTTAGTATTCATGCATCCTTCATCCATCAAATGTTCTTTCTTTCATGTGTCCATTTTCAACATTTGACATCAATGACCATTAGAGGAATTTTGGGGTCTAAAATGGGCCTCCTAAGGAAAATAATAAAATAATAGTTAAAATAATAAAATAATATTGATTAATTTTGGAGGAA
>LPNX011099047.1:0-102571 GCA_001517045.1 Pseudotsuga menziesii
ATGATATCGATCATTAATTAAACAACATGACATATCAGCAAGATCAAAAACATTAAAAATCGATAATCATACAAGACATGTATATTTGCAAAATTCTTTACAGAATTATAACAAACATAGATAAAGTAGAAAAGAAATGATAAGACTGATAGATATCAAAACTATATGCCAAGTATACAAACTATAAACATATATTAAAAATATCACCAGTTTAACATATCATAGCTGAAGACAGATAGCTGTCTAAAATCACAGATAAATCAAACCACAGTCTTGTTGTCTCCTCTCCATCAACTATCGACCTCAGGAAGCAGTGTTTTCTGAGCTTACAAGAGAGAAATCTCTTCATCTTTGGAAGCCCCCACGTTCACCTCCCATTCCATCAAATTAAAGTCTGCTTAAATAACCAAAAACGGAATCCAAATTAGGTTTTACACAGGCGAAATTTTGCCGGCCGCAACTGCAAAAATCGCGTCCAGAAAATCTCCGAAATATCCCATAATCCATCACTTTTTGGCAAAATCCTCTCTTAGAAAACTAAATGGGTCCGTTCTGAGAAAAACCCATGTGGCGGATTTTTCAGATCTGTCTCCATTTGTTCACAACGTGGCCTGGAAAAAAGCCTGTTATTTGAAAACGCATTTTTAATAACTCACAGAGAATAAAATTCGTCTCCTGGCAATTTCCAGAATCATAACAATCTCCTTAGCATATGCACATGAAAAACAAAAAACCCAATAAAAGAAAGAAGTGTAAACAGAATTCAATCATGAGAAAATAAATAGCTTAACCAATTATCTTTCCAACTCTTTTGGCGTTTTCAAAATCTGCGATTTGTTTCAATATGTGCAATTAAAACATTTCAGCATCTACAGGATATTTGTTTTATCATTATTAGCAATATAATAATCCATAGATTCGGTTGACATCTCTCAAATCTCTACAATATCAGAGAAAAGATCGTTGGTTTAATATGAGGATCCCGTTGTGGATAAAACAAAATTCACAAACCTTTCCATTGAATTAATAGTTCCTTCAATCTTCATTGATAACCACGTGCCGTTATTCAAATAACCGGTGGATAAATTATACAATAATCTTCAATAAAAAAGAAAAGTACACTCATTTCTAAGCCTTTATAAAATTCATATTAATTCCTGGTGTTTTTGCAAATATGATAAAAATGAAATAAAGTGTTAATTATACCTAATTTTCTAGGTAAACATTTACAAGATCAAAGAACTTTATTTATTATATTTATACAAAATAATTAAAAGATTTATTTATCTTGTATAAATAATAAAAAATAAATAAAGTCTATTAATTATAAATATACTTATTTGATCTTTATTTATTCAACACTTTTAATAATGTAGCAAAAATAATAAGATAGGCTTAGTAAAATATTTTTCGAACTCTTAAATTGAATGCATGGTTTTATTTTTCAATATCCATCGTTAAATGAATCAGAATTACCAAGTTGAATAATTGAATCAAAATTACCCATTTATAAGGTGTCATCAATACAATGATCAGCCTTTCAATTTCAAAACAAAACCACATAATCGAATAATAAATGATTGGATAAGAAATCTCTACTAAGTTATGACCAATTGTTAACACTTATCCACTCAAAATAATAATTTCAAAATAGTGATTTAGTGAACTAATCCATAGTTCGCAAAGGTTTCTTTAAAAACATTGAATTTCATGTTTCAGTTTTTCTTGGAATGTTACCATTTCAATAGCTGTTAATTCTTTAGTTTTGCCATATGAAATTTAAACATTTCATAAAAAATAAAATACAATTTTATTTGATGAAATAATGTTTTTTTAGAGGCTGTTGGGTAGGGGCACAACATAGGGTAAGAGAATACTACCAATAAATGACCATAATATAAAAAATATCAATAACTTGACTAGCTGATTTTCCTTACTTATAGTCTTGTCACTTGTGTGCATACCTAGACTTGAGCACAATTTCATCCAATAATAATGTTATATAGGGTGCATTGCCTACTTTATCCCACTAAATCATACATATGCTTCAGAGTAAATTCATAGATGGATTCTTTTGTAACGTAATGGTAGGGTAAGAGAATACTATCAACAAATAACCATGATCCCAAAAGTTATCAATAACTTGAGTTGTTTATTTTTCTCACTTCTAATCCATATTTCGAAGCTGTGCATATTGAAGCCTGTGTCACAATAAATAGAGGCAGTGGTAGGTCTACTAGACGCACCTAAACTTATGCACTTTTTTATCCAATGGTGTTACCATATATACATACAACGTAAGACAAAAAAAAATGAGAAGTCTACTTATTTCCCTTTGGGTGCATGATGCAAATCTTGACCTAGCCACTTGGAGATCTATTCTCACAGTCGATGGATAGATACTCATAATTCTTAATAAACTTTTGCATGTGGATAACCTTTTTACTTGTTGGAGGCTATTAACACCTGTTTTGACATCTAGTGATATCATTTATTTCCTTGTTCTATGTGCATTCACTCTTTGTTAGCTTACTTTGGGTTTTTTTTTATGTTCAATTCATGGCTGATTTCCATCAAATTGGATTATAGTTGTTTTGCGTAAAACTAAGGTTTCATTTGAAGGTTTTGTATTTTTCACTTTTACTTTTCTCTTTATTTGGCATAATCGATTAGTCTTAGAATCTTGGAATATAGATAATATTATGATGATGAAAGTAATTTAAAGTCAAAGCCTAGCAAGATGAACAAAAAAAAACAGTAAGCCTATGGCCTGTCAGTGTCATCAACATTGAGGCCAAAATAAATTTTTACTCTTTGCCATTATCCTGTAAATGTTGGGTTCAAAGCTTCATGTTCTCTACTTCCTATTCACCAAAAGGGATGAATCAATGGATCCGCTCTAATTGGTTTCAAGCTTGGCTAGATGGATTTGCAATGCCTTCCACTAGAGGGATGCTCAACCAAGGAATGGTCTTATATCCTTGCAATGCTTCTCAAATAAACAAAACTGTTTACACCAATTCAAAGCCAGTAGCCCAAGATTGTTTCTCAACTGAGTTCCAACTCTGTTTATTGCATTATAATAGTTATAACTATGCCCATTCAGAAAATTAGCGGCTAATAAGATGCATGGCATTCTGCAATTAAGAAATAGGCTGACAGTTAAACATTACACAAGCATTATATATGGCTGGAGCTAATTGCAAGGAATTGATCACTGGGCCATGAGCTATTTGATGCCCTTAGGGTTGGGCCCCGACTTTGTAACCCTTCTCCTTCTAAGTTGTGAGTGTGCATCTCTTATCTTGCTAGGTTTTTAACTCTTTGATTCCCTTAGGGTTGGGCCGTGACTATCTTGGTGACACTTAGTTGGGTTGTCATTGTCCCGTGACCTCTTGATTTGGGTCAACCTTCCTATTGCTGCTTTTGAGCAAGTCATAACCTCCTTGTGGAAACTAAGGGTTGAACAGTACCTTCTTACTACTAGTCATGACCTTTTTGGCTTCCCAATTTTGACCCTTGACCTTGCTGCTGCTCATTAGAGCAGTCTGTGAATCTGTTGATGCTCATTGGAGTAGGCTGTCACCTTGTTGTTGTTCACTGAATTTAGTCATGAACCTAATGCCATTATAAAGGATGGGAGTGACTTATTTTTGGGTTTCTAAGGATGGGTGTGATCTCCTTATGGACCGCTAAAATAAATTGTGATCTTGTTGGACTATTTTTCATGACCTTCTATGGATTGTATGGAAGGGGATTGCAACCTTATTTAAACTGCTAAGTCTACCTTACCTTTGTCTTGCCTATTGCAACAAGTTGAGTCCATTAAAGAGTGTCTCTACGTGTATGGATTAAGGATGCCAGATGCCTTTGTTCATTTGAAGGAGAATCTATCTTGCTTGATTTAAGACTATCCTAAAGGCCTGCCATTTATTGCAGCCTAACCTTTAACCTACTACAATCTATCTTTTATCTCTCTCACAAGGTATGCCATTTGATCCTTTGGTGACTTGTCATTTCAATGACAATATGTTACCCTAAAAGTATCTGAGTATAAGGAATATCCAAACTAGATCTAAACCAACATTGTTATAGTTCATTATCGTTGTTTTTTAGTTGTTAGTTTGTTTTACATGATACTATTTCTATTCTTATTGTTTAGTTTATGTACATTGCAATTGAAAAATTGTATCTCAAGGACCAACTTTAACATAATGACCATTGGAGTGTCAAAGTTGAAAGAGACAAAAATTATGTTTTGAATTTATTACAACAGTATTGTTTTGTATCTAGCTCTTTTTTAGTTTTGTGTTATGCATTAAAGTATAAAATTTTAATTATCTTATATCAAATCCTAACCTAACCCTGAATTTCAACAATTGTCTTAATTAGTTACATATGTCTTTCTAATGTTCATTAGTTAATCTTTCGATTTTTTTTATAAATCCATCAACAGGCGTCTCTTTTTCGATGTGCTTCCGACACTCCGGTAAACACATCTGGCGGCTGTGGCATGACTCCCACACTTCCACAAGTCAGACGACCGATGGTTCTAGTGTCAATCCGTGTCGGAAGGCCGACTCTTCCAGTGTCGGATGGCGTCAATTAGCCGACACTTGCTCGATAAAAAAACCGATGACAGAGCCATTCTGTCCATCGAATTGGCAGAGCCATTCTGTCCATCGGATTACCGACGCTTTATGCAATTTTGATTGACACTTTGGAAGGAAATATGGTCGAATATGCGACACAATGGTCTATCGGATCTTTGATGCACATTAGTCGCATGTTGAAGATCTGACATCATGCCATCGACCACAAAAAAAGGTGTATGTGTCGAAAAGATGACCGATAAGTGTCAAATTTCAGACATGCAAGGTGTCGGATTTTGGGGTAAATTTTTGTAGTGTGAAAATCCATCCATTTCTTGTTAGTTGCTAAGGATGAAGAAGAAGGTTGGTGTAGCTTGTTGATTGATCATATTTGTGAGTTCAACTCTTCTTTTGTTCCGATACAAACGTGTTCCACGTAATGTATCCCCAAATTGTATGGCCCTTTCAATGATCGTTTCATTAGGTAGGTCACGTAATTGATTAACAAGCTCAAATATTGTGGGAGGGAATGTATTTTCAAGGTTACATTTGACAAAAATAGAAGCAATAGTGTGACTTCAATGCCGCAATATGAGATTGTATATGTAGTAGTATAAATGAGGATTTTGGACAAATATATTGTTATGAAATTTAATGAGGTGAAGTTCATATTCGTTCATCTCAACTTGATGAATGCGTGATTGTTTAAGAATTTCAACACGTACGGGAAAAAAGGTTGGCAAGGCCATTGAAAAAATTGCTACTGTGTTGTACTCATTGATAGGGGAGATGCCTATAGGGGTCTAATCAATGGAAGGAGGTAGTGGGTTATCTAGTATGCGTAAGAAGAATTTAATTTCCTCAATCTAAATTCTAGAATTTCTTTGTGTTGAAATAAAGGAGGAGGATTCAAATTCATAGGGTTCAAGCGAATTTGGTGGTTACACAGTAGAGGACGAGATGTGTTGATGATATGGTGTATCATGGATATTGATATCATGAATAAAAGGTGAAATTTATGTTAAAGCAAGAGGAAAAGAAGATAATGCAGTTGGGTTAACTTGAACAGCCTTATAGTACAGATCGTTATCCATTTTGTATTCAAGAGTAGAAAGAACACGTGTTTGACTAACAAAGAGTTCATATGGTTTGTTTGTAGGGTTTAATTTGTGAAAAACAAGGATTTCAAGGTATGATATAAAGTGGGGCAAGGATGTGGAAATATTGAAAATGCCTTGGGGGAAGAAAATAGTATGACCAGAATATTTATAATGACTACCATGGGCATGCGTGACTTGTAGGATTGGGTTAGCACGACAAATGAGCATTTCTTCAACTTGTGTAAGTATTGCAAGGACAAGTGGTTGTATTTCCGGGTCCATAATGTTTTCCAATAAAAGCCGATGGATTTTTATTTCTAGAACAATGAGAGCATGCATATGCACAATGGAGTTTTTTTGTTGAAATGTTAGGGTAAGATTCATTGCATATCGAGCATATATTCATGTCAAATAGTTGGTCCAATTTTGTACGAAGGAGTTTATCTAAAAGCATATATTCATGTGAGATAGTTGGTCCAATTTTGTACGAAGGAATTTAAGGGGGGTGTTAAATGGATTTAGCATGGGGGATGGAAGGGATGTGTGGTGGAAGGTTGGCCAAAATAAAATAAAGCAGGTATATCCATAGCTTGATGATCAACTCTATAAAAAAGATGTTGTTCCTTGTTTTTATTTATTTTTGTTCTATGCATATACAAGTCTTCTTCTTGCATTGGCTTGTTCATTGTCTTGGTTGGGCATGATTCCTACAAGAAAAGTGTAAACTTTTTAAAGACATAAAAGGTGTCATTGGTGAAAGAGACACATTTTGTATATGTATTAATTGGAAAGTATATGGATATAAAACATGAGAGTTAAAGGAAATGTAAAGTAATTGCATATTGGAAACCGACCATGTAGGTTAAAAGTAACATTTAAGGGGAAAATATAATTTTCAAGTTCTAGCTTGGTAAGTGTAAGAAAACAAGAATATAAAAGAACAAAGTTTAGTATGACAAAGCATGTATAAAAAAAATAGTAAATGTAATAATTGTTTTGTACATAAGTATGACAAGTTGTTATAAGAAAGAAGAGAAATAAGAAACTTATTTTATAAACAAACATAATAGTAAATTAGTATTGTATTCAAAAGTGACCATATAGGTTGCATCTACCATATAAGTTCAAAATTTTAGGTTATAGTTTGTACATTGGAAGTATGAGTAAGAAATTTAGAAATGATGGAAGGGAAAACTATTGATGGAGTAAAAAAATTACCCGTCTATGTTGAAGCATGAAATAAGGATAACTTTGAGAATTGAGGCAATTCATTACAGAAGACAATGAATGATAAAGTATCAAGTGAAAAGTATTTCTGCAATTGGATGTTTAGGGAAGTAAACAACAAAGGTTTTAGGAAGGAAAATATAGGTAAAGTTGTTGATGAAATGTCTTCAAGCGTCACAATTACAACCTTTAGGCATGCAATTCCACAAAATGTCTATGTTCTAACTAAAAGACTGAAAAGGAATTGTGTGTTTTAGATATTCTGAGCTATTTCATGAAGGGATGTTGCTTTGGTTGAGAGGAGGCATAGGTATTTTGCAGAAACACCCATGAGTTGGTTTACAACATCATCAAAAGCTGTGACACCATAAAGGTGTCCAGACACATACTCCAAGTCAACTTTTAGTATGTCTCGGTAGTCACATTCAAGAAACTCCCCATCACATTTACCACAATTCCAAATGTTTCCAACTTTGTGGGAAAACATTTTCATGCATTGTATACCATCAACAAAAAGAGGGCATGCAAGGAAATGAAAGTCATCCATGTTAAAATTTATGATGGTTGCAAATGTTGGAGGTTTTGCGGTCAGGGGGAGACTGTTGGAGGATTTTTGGTCAT
This sequence comes from Pseudotsuga menziesii, assembly GCA_001517045.1. Taxonomy (NCBI): domain Eukaryota; kingdom Viridiplantae; phylum Streptophyta; class Pinopsida; order Pinales; family Pinaceae; genus Pseudotsuga; species Pseudotsuga menziesii. Next base: position 7,541 of record LPNX011099047.1, read on the forward strand.
ATGGAAAACATATTAGAGTGTGATATGGTTGTCATTGATGGCAACATAGTTCCAAGAATGATCCATATGATCAGAGGACTCAAAAGAATCCATGGCTGATGGCACAACATAGTTCCAAGCATGATCTAGATGAGCATAGGACTCAGAAGAATCCATTGCTTGTGCAGAGATCCAATGGTCAGGAATGTATCTGCAAAAGAAAATGAATGGTTGAGAGCAAATCCGCAAAGTTTGAAAGAAGATATGATGAATAGATCCACCAGACATGGATGAATCCACACAAGAAATAAATGGTCAAGAGAAAATATGCAAAGTTTCAAAGGTAATCTAACGAAAAACATTTGACAGTCAAGAGTGAACTCGCACAAGAAATTGACGGCGTGGAAGGAGTGTTGCAATACGGGAGTGGAAAAGAGGAAATCCAAAAGTTTGAGAATGAGAAAAGTTAGTTTTCTAATTCTGAATTCCGGAAGCCGGAAGTGCGGAAGTCGAAAAATGAAAAGCAAAAAGTGGGAGATCAGGAAAGGACTAAGGCTAGAAGTTGGGTTTTCTGATCCCGAAGTCCAGAAGTAGGAAGTTCTGAAGTTAGATAACGGAAAGCAGAAATGGGAGAATAGGAAAGGACTAAGGATGGAAGTTGGGTTTTCCGATCCCAAAGTCTGGAAGTAGGAAAGCAGAAAGGAGGAGAACAAGAAAGGAATAAGGTTGGAAATTGGGTTTTTTGATCTCGAATTCTAGAATTAGGAAAGCAGAAAGGAGGAGAACATGAAAAGAATAAGGTTGGAATTTGGGTTTTCTGATCCTCAAGTCTGGAATCCAGAAGTGTAGAAGTAGGAAAGTGGATGTTGGAATTCAGAAAGTATGGAAGTTTTTCAAACAAATATTGAAGATCCGAGGTCCACATCCTGCACCGGATCTCAGATCGATGGTCCGAAAAATGTTGCACAGTAAATTGACGGTGCAGATTGATTGTGTAGAAAAGGATGAACGGAGGTAGTTAGTTTGAGTTCAAATTAATGGTTAGTAGAGAGGCTGCATGAAATCATTAGTGTAGAAACTATGATTTGTTGCAGAAAATCACAAGTGCGGAAGAAGCCAAATGATGAAAAAATGCATTGCAAAAACTCATAATTACTCAGCGATTGGACTCATTTTCAATCTTAATACATCAAATAGTTTGATTAGCTATGGAAATGGACCATTAGGTATATGAACAGGTAAAGAGGTTACATATTGAAATTTATAAAAGGATGTGTGTGATGAAAGAAAGAGTGCACTCTCTAAATATAGAGAAGCTAATGCATGGATTGTCGGTAAAGTGAGAATTGCAGAATGACGGAGGACTCTGAATATCCAGAATGAAAATAATGAGGGGAACCAAGGTGCATAAATCCAAAAGAAGATCAGAACAAAGTTGGTATGCAATGTTATATATGTTTTTCTACAATTTGTATTGAACACATTTAAAAATGAGAAATAAGGGTGGAAGGGTGGTGCTAGGAAAAACATTTTATCTTCTCTGTACATGTTGAAGCATGTACAAGTGGAAGTTAGTTATTTAACTCAGTTGTAGCTGGAGAATATGATTCTAGTTGATGCTTTTGAAAAATAAGAGAGTTGGTGGTCTTCACAGGGACTGTGAAAACAGAGGTTGCAGCCTCATTTGAGTAGGTGCTCAAATAAAGTGAATATTTGTCTGTTTCTATCATGTGTGTGTGTGATTGATAATCATCACCTCAGTTGTTATACTTGATGCAATATCATAACTAAATCTGTAATCTGTAATAATGGTTTAAATATTGAAAAATGTTTTTAATATTTAGAAATTACTAATTCACCCCCCCTCTCAGTTATTTGAGTAATTTCAAGAACAAAAACATAATACCAAATTGTATTTTCATAGGTCTCAAGAGTTTGAAACTGATTGATGGTAATGTGTTTGCATGGGGAAGAATAAAGGGCATCGAATTTTCAGGTCAAGGATGGTGAGGTTGAATGACATCCATTGTCACGAAACCATGTTTGGAGAAGGACAATTTATTCAATACTTGGGTTTTTAAAAAGAGTTGTGTTGGAGATAGTTCCTACATTTTTCCCATTGAATTATGTAACAAAACCACCTTTGATTGCTAAATATGGAGGAGTATCTAAACTTTGAAGGTTAGCAAGTTGGACTCCTTCAATTTGGTAGTGATTTCCCCAAAGTGTTATGTCAATAAGGTATCCTGACATGTCTCAGAGTCCAAATATGCGTCATACAGTCTCTACACCATCCATTTTTCGTATGGTTGATGTAGGTGAAACAAAAACTACAAGTCCAAGAAGGTCAAACATGGAATTGACAGGTATAGTTTGGATGTCTGGAATAGATTTCTGAGTGAAAGAAATGTGATGTATTTGTAACTTCAGAATGTATTCACTTGTATATCTTATGTATTGTACCCTGATGTTTATTCCAAGAAGTATCTATAATGTAATTGAGTCATGTCATGCCCCGATGTTCCGACCAGGAGATTCAATAATGTAAAAAAGTCATGTAAAGTCATTGAGGTTAACCCTCCATTGTAATTCGAGGCAATAGTCCCCACATTTGTGTCAAGGTTAACCCTCCTTGTTGATCGGAGGGAAAATTCCCCACATTTGTGGGGCACTAGGGTTATTAGACTCTCCTAGAGATGTTGGCTCTAGTAAGTAATTGTTAAGTCGAGCCGATATGTTAAAGTGGACATTAAGTGAATGAAAGAATATAAATAGAGATTTATCCTCTCTATTTATCACACACACACTCCCTCATTGGAGCACATGAGTGAGAGAGAAGTAGCTCTCTCAAGTGTGTGTGAGAGAGAGAGAGAAGTTGTGGAGATCATCTTTATGTTTTCAGGTTTCACTGTTGCCATTGGTGCTCATTCTATCTATGAGTAAGTTGTGGGGTTTTCTCCTTTATGGTTTCCCCAAGGAAAATTCTTTATGTCTCTTGTCTCTTGTGTTTATTGTTGTGCATGTTATTCTCTCAGTTAAAGATCCTAAGATAATGCTAGCTTGAATGATAAATATCTAACATGGTATCAGAGCTAACCTGAGAAGAAGACACTATGCAGTTGCAGAAGCTAGGGATTCTTAATTTTTGGGTCTCTCTCCACAATCCATCAGCAAAACTATGCTAGGCTGACTCTCCATTGAAGGGTGCATATTTCTATCGAAGCGGAATTTGATTCCAGACATTTTCAGTTTTTGGTGTGGGAAATTAGGGCTTCTTACAGAAGAGGAATTTTTGAGTGAGCCTGACATAGGATTTCTCTCCTCATCAAAATCGAATTTTAGAGACCTGGTTCAATATTTTTGATTGGGTGTAACTTTGGGAAAGTCAAACCCTAGTTTGACCCCGAGCTGGAAAAACCCTAAAATACTAAAAATGATAAGTGTTAGTACATTTGCTATATCTCAGAATTGGAGAATTCTCAGGAGCAGAAACTTTCACAAGCAGAGGATAAAAACTTGGTTTATACTGTGTCCAAAATTTAGCCTTATATTCTCTATATTCTAGGAGATATGATCCCTCCAAGTTAGGGTTCCGGCCTCTTCCAGGATTCATCCCTAAACAGGACACCTGGGGAGAATTGCTATATCTCAGGCTACAAAGGTCCAAATGAAATTTTTGAAGATGTTACAGAATAGGAACAAAATTTAATTTCTGTGGTCCAATATTCAGACCCATAATATGAAACAGTGACACGTGGGAGTCCGTACAACTTTGCTATGTTGAACAGTCTTGAAACAGGTCACCTTGGTAAAACGATCATAAATCCCAATTGGTGAAACCAATTCTGATGAAACCTATGGTGTTGGAACAGGTCCAGGATAGGTTTCCTTAGTACAAATTTTCAGACACATAGGAGTAGTAATTTCAGAGAAACTACAGAAACAATATTAGGCAGTTTTGTAGAAGAAATTGGAAAACTAGGGCTTCCTGTTCCAGTAGCTTCCCTCCACTGTTTTTAGAAAAGGAGTACATTGGACAACGAAAATTGAAGAGGTATATATTTCTATCCAATCAGATATTAAAAAGTCTAATTTTTGAAAATTAGGGTTTTTGTGACAAACCCTAGATCAGCCAGCTTCAGAACGAGGACGGACACCTCAAATCGGTAAGATCTAATCTTTTCCTATTTTAATTTGAGGTTCTCATTTCAAAGTGATCTATCACATCAACTTGATGATAAACTTGGTGAAGTTGACAACTTCCAAGCATGGAAGTATATGATCTCTCTAAAGAAAATGAATTAGACACCTACATTAGTAGAGAGGTTCCAATTCCAGAGGGAGATGAGGCTCAAAGCCTTACACAAGAAGAGCTTGGTCAAGGCCAAGAAGATCATTGTTGATTCAATCACAGATCAACTTGTACCACAAGTGTCTTCCCTAAAGACACCGAAGATGTTTGATTCCTTAACCAAGCTATTTGAAGGGAAGAACATACATTGGAATATGACTTTGAGAAAACAGTTGAAGAATTACTAGATCTAGAATGAAGAGACTATACAATCATACTTTACGAGGGTCTCTCAAATCAAAGAACAACTTGAAGTGGTAGAAGAAGAAATGGAGAATGCAGAAGTTGTGATAACCACCTTGAATGGCCTCCCAGGATCATGGGATTCATTCATTTGAGGAATGTGTGCCAGAAGGAAGTGATTACTTTCAGCAAACTCTAGGAAGAAGAAGAAGCTTGACTCATAAGAAGAGAAGAGAATATGGGAGCAACTGAAGATCAAGCTCTCACCATCCAAAGAAGATCCCTCAAGCGATGAGAAATATGAAGGACCCAATTCTTGAAGAACCTCTTATCCATCTTGAGCATTTGGATAAGAAATGATGAAGTCATGAATGAAGAAGATAATGAAGCGGAAGGATCAAGAAGGAGTCTACCCACGAAACAAATAAAGATAAGTATTCAATTGTCATTTCATGATATTGTTTTGTTATGCATTTGTTTATATCCAGTTGATGTATTATGCATGATAGCATGTTTGCATTAATGACAGTATACTACTAATATGCATGTGATGGTTAAGTATCTTATGGTGCTAAACAACTCTCCATTGCTACTTATCTAGAATGAAACCTCGTTGCTAACATATTGGATTAGTGCACAATCTCAATGTTGTCCTGGTAGAGATGGAAGGAATCTAGAAAGTTTCCGTGAGATATGGATGAATGTTGTATTGGATAAAATAGTTGCATGATCACATATTTATGCATAAGAATTTGCCATTATGAATATTCCTTATGAAATGTTTCTAACGATACAAATGCATTTGACTTGTAGGAAATATCGCATACAAATCGCCTACAAGAAAAGAAGAATGAGACTTGTTCCGAAGAACAAATGATGACAGTTCAAGATGAAGAATAATATGTCAAATGCAGTGACATCATTGATGCAAAACCTTCCAACCATGAAGAAGTAACCAAGAAGAAAGGGAAGACCAGTTCAAGAAGAATGATGTCTAGGATGCAGTATCGATACATGAAGGGAAGTTCGTAGTTCCATCATGCAGTAGATGGAAACATCGTGGGATACAAGGAAAGATTTGTAGCACGATATTTCTCACGAAAAGAAGGCATAGACTACGAAGAGACATTTGCAGCCAGTGGGAGTTGAGACACATGAAAAGCAGAATCATGTGTGCAAATGAAAGAAGGCCTTGTGCAAGCTTAGAAGACACCCATGGGATAACACATACATGAGGAGCTTGATTAAGATCTGAACCTTTGGTACAAGGTTGATATAGGATGACAAACTCACAGATGGGTGCGAGAAGAACTTTTGAAAAAAGTTCAAGATAGAGGATCTTTGTATTCAGTGATCCTAGATGGATACATAGAATATTAGTAGTAGAGGAAGCTACTTGTCACTCCAGTACAGAATGTTTCAGTGCATCAAGTACGAAAGACAGAGGGAGAATGATGTTCTGCTTTAGAGGGAGTGACTACAGAAGATACTAAGGTTCGACATGGTACGACAGGATGGACAGATTACTGATGACTCTAGGGTTTACTGAGAGTAAAGAAGATTCCAACCTTTACTTCAAGGTTGAAGGTGAAATACCAATGATGCTCCTATTATATGTCGATGAATTTTTCCTGATAGAAAAGAGGAACTCATTAAAGTTGCAAGAAGGAGACTTGCTGCTGAGTTCGAGATAAAGGACTTGGGGATGATGCACTATGTTCTAGGCATGGAGGTGTGGACAAGGGAAGTATGTAGTAGATATCCTGAAGAAGTTAAGGATGATGGATTGCAAGGCCATGACCACACCTATGGCATAGAACCTAAAGCTATTGATGGTTTCTTCATCAGAGTCGGTTGATGCCACAATGTATCGTCAGATGATTTATTCCTTGATGTACTTGACAAATACGAGATTAGATATTTTCTTTGCTATGAACACATTGAGACATGTTCACCTGATGGTTGCAAAGCATGTAGTGAGGTGCCTAAAGGGTACAGTTGATTATGGGCTCAAGTATGAGGTGAATTAGAAGATTAACCTAGAGGGTTATGTGGATTCGTATTGGGCAGGTAGTGTAATTGATAGGAAGAGCACTTCGAGGTGCTACTTTAGTATGGGATTAAGCATGATCTCTTGGTTTGGAAGGATGGAGTTCTGCATGGCACTAAGTATAGCTGAGGAAAAAGATGTTTCCACTTGCCATTTGGCAGAGAGGAGCAGTGAAAGCTCCAGTATGTGATCCAGATCGAGATCTCTCAAAAGAGGGAGTTCTAGCATAGTCAGTGAGATAGGTTGTCTGAGCATAAATCCTAGCGAAGCTCATAGGTTGCTCAAATGTAAACAGACCTGTAGGTTGTCCTCAGATGTAATCGGTCCTGGAAAAGCTCACAGGTTATCCTTGAACGTAATCAGCCCTGATGTGATTCTATGCTAGAAATGGCCAAAGTGAAGTTTGAGTACTTTAGGGAGAAGCTTGGTGTTCTCTAGATCGAGGTTCCCTACAAGGGGAAATGATGAGACCTAGAGCCATTCTGACATGGTGAGAGGATTAGGTTCCTTCCATGGTCAGATGTAAGGGCTAAGCCATTCTATCATGGTGAGAGGATTGGTTCCTTCCATGTCAGATGTGAGTGCTGAGCCATTCTGATGTGACTGTAGGATTGGTTCCTACATGATCAAATATAAGTGTTGAATTCCATTCTTGGAATGGAGGCAGCCGGTCAGTTACCAAGAATACTCAGCTTGGTATTGAGTTTCCATTCTCTAGGAGAATGGAGGCACCTAGTCAGTTACCAGGAATACTCAGTCTGGGACTGAGGGCCATTCTGATATGACTAAGGGATGTAGTCTCACATGATCAAATATAAGTGCAAGGCCATTCTGATGTGATTGAGGGATGTGCTCCCACTTGATCAAATATAAGGGTTGATGCCATTCTCTGGGAGAATGGAGGCACTTAGTCAGTTACCAGGAATCCTCAGTCTCGGACTGAGAGCCATTCTGATGCGGTGTGTTCGCACATGGTCAGATGTAAGTGCAGCGCCCTTCCGATGCGGTGTGTTCACACATGGTCGGATGTAAGTACAAAGCACTTTCGATGCGGTGTGTTCGCACATGGTCGCATGTAAGTGCAGAGCCCTTCCGATACAGTGTGTTCACACATGGTCAGATATAAGTGTTGAGCCATTCTGGCGCGATGTGTTTACACATGGTCAGATATGAGTGCTGGGCCTTTCTAACAAGATGAGTTCAGATGTGAGTGTTGGGCATGCCTTTTTGACAAGATGAGGTCAGATGTAAGAGATGGGTAGGCCATTCTAACTTAGGGTCAGATATAAGCACTGAAGACCTATGTGATGGCTAGGCCTACAACCAGCATGAAAAAGGGCTGGCTCTGTAGAACTTCCTGTGATGAGAAGAATGAAGAGATAACACCATTTGATTGATATAGTAGAAGCAGTAACGATGATGATGATTCAGTGTTGATCTAGCTTTGATGATGATCTAGATAAAGTGATGATCCAGTAGTGACGATCCAGATCAAGTGATGATCTAGACTTGATGATGATCTAGTAGTGACGATCCAGATCAAGTGATGATCCAGAATCGATGATCCAGTGATGATCCAGACTTGACGATGAAGATGACTTGACAATGAATATGACTTGAAGACAAAGATGACTTGATGATGATCCAGATGATACAAAGAAGAAGACTTGTGCTGATAAATTATGTCGAGAGAATACCTTCCTACTTAAGAGGGAGTGTTGATGTATTTGTAACTTCAGAATGTATTCACTTGTAAATCTTATGTATTGTACCCTGATGTTTATTCCGGGAAGTATCTGTAATGTAATTGAGTCATGTCATGCCCCGTTGTTCCAATCGGGAGATTCAATAATGTAAAAAACTCATGTAAAGTCATTGAGGTTAACCTTGCATTGTAAGTCAGGCAAATAGTCCCCACATTTGTGTCAAGGTTAACAATCCTTATTGATCAGAGGGAAAAGTCCCCACAGTTGTGGGGCACTAGGGTTATTAGACTCTCCTAGAGATGTTGGCTCTAGTAAGTAATTGTTAAGTGGGGTCGACATGTTAAAGTGGAAATTAAGTGAACGAAAGGATATGAATAGAGAGTGATACTCTCTATTTATAACACACACACTCACTCATTGGGGTGCATGAGTGAGAGAGAAGTAGCTCTCTCAAGTGAGAGAGAGAGAGAGGGAAGCTGTGGAGATCATCTTTATGTTTTTGGGTTTTACTATTGCCATTGGTGCTCATTCTATATTTGAGGAAGTTGCGGGGTTTTCTCCTTTATGGTTTCCTCGAGGAAAATTCTTTGTGTCTCTTGTCTCTTCTGTTTATTGTTGTGCATGTTATTCTCTCAGTTAAATATCCTAAGATAATGCTAGCTTGAATGATAAAAATCTAACAAGAAATGTAAAGGTATTAAGGGGTATTCCTCTAAGCATGGTTGGATGGTTGAGGAGGAAACTAGGAAAATATCATGTTGGATTTTCAAGTGGTTATATGTTGGATTGGATGCTTTGACTGTGCCATTTGAGACTATGTAGACCATTCCAATTTGTGGTTGGTTGTATAAAGAAATTTCTATTTCATTGAATGTAGAGATATGTATTTCATCGTGCAAAGAATTAACAATGTCAAAGCCAAACACTTTTCCAGGACCTCGTTGATTGCTATATTCATGATTGTTTGTATTGGTAATGAATCGACCTTGAATGCTCCAAAATTTGCTAGAAGAGATAAGTGATGTGAATGGGATAGTCGATGCAGTCAAGGAAGAGTTTGCATTTATCAAGTTCAAGTTCACAAGTGAAGGGGTGCAAGGTTGAAGCAAGTTGGTCTCTGGAAGAGAAGAACTACTCTAAGAGGGATATTCTATAGCTAAGTGGTAAGAAGAAGGCTCTCCAATAATCAGTGCATCAAATGTGACAACCTCAAGCGCAAGCAATGTGATAGTCTTGGTAAGAAGAAGTATGTTAGAGAGGAATGGAGAAAAAAAACATGTGATGCATCAAGGATGTAAAATCCATTAAGTTGGGAAAAAATATGGAGGAAATGAAGCATAGTTACATTATGTGCAATGTTGCCATGTACATTGGGTGACTTTGATTATAGTTCCTTCTTTCAGTTTCCCATATTCTACACTACTATTATATATAATTGGAAGAAATGTCTCATGCTTGTGAAGGTCATCTGAGATAGAAATCTTGAAGAAAATGTTTAATGATTTGAGTGAGTTCACTTGGTTTAATGTGAGCACTTGTACCAGTGGGAAAAGGTTGACAACGCCATGGAGAAAGAGTGAAACAACATTTTCAGTTAGCATAGTCTCCATAAGGTGATGGTTGTTATTTCATGTGGAATGAAATAGGGCATGAAAAAAAAATAGAGTAAAAATGAAAATGATATAGAGCTCGTGAAGGATAATTCATTCATACATATAACAGTTGTTTAGTTTTTTTTATAAATATAGGTAAATAGAATTTGAATTATAATTAGTGAGACTAAATAAGTATTTGTATATTCATTGAATAAATAACACAATACCATAAAAAGATACGATGCGATGGCCAAACAATGACAATATATATTGGATATCTAAAGATATAAAACACGTATCTATAGTATCCAAGATGTGTATGAATGCCCAAACATTAACTATATATTACATTGGATAAAAATGAATGTTCATTATAGTATATGGAGTGATCATAGTAAAGTACATAAACAAAGGGAAAAGAAAGACAAGAAAGAGATGTCTATCTATAGTATAGATATGAAGATATACAATGGTCATTAGCTTTGAAAGTCACAAATAGAAAGGGAAGTTTATGCATAGCAAGACAAAACTACAAATCATATGTGCAAATCATATGTTTGATTTGTATATGTTCAAGCATCCCTATATTTAGGATGGCTATATGGTAATGATTTGTTTGTTGCTAAGGTGAAATTGTGACATAAATTCTTACAAAGGTTATTGTCAATTGTAGTTAAATAGAGTGGCTATATTTGGAGTTATGTAATGACATAACAAGGTGAATGTTTCACCTTAAGTATTTTTGCAAAGGTTTCATGTGTAGGTCCTTCCAGTATTCGACTTGTTTCCAAGTGGATTGTTTTATAGATAGGGTTTGTGCGGTCTCTAAGGTAGCTTGTTTGTTCATCACCATTAACTTTGATGAAGAACACACCATGGATGTCCCTTCATTGACATGAATTCTCTCCCTCAATGCTCCATCAATTCATCATTTATCTATCAATGCAATACCGTTGGTTTTTTTGTTCAAACATGACCTTCGTTCTTAATTGCAGCTTATATTACGAGGTTTTTTTCAATATTACATGCTTAAGGATGAAGCTATACTATAGCAAAGCATCAAGCTTGGAAAGAATTGTTAGGATTAATATTAATCCTCCCTTTGTCTCCTTTAACCACATAAAGTCTATTTGTTTATTCCCTAGCTTAAGAGGTCTCATCACTTCACCAGTGCATGGGGGACATGACTAGTCGACATCTTCCACTTACTGCACCTGTCTGCATGCATTTTGGATATCTAGGGATCAATCCCTATTTTATAGCAACCCACTCATAGTTCCACCAGTAGTGTCCAACAGTTCACCCCAGTATGTCATTAATTATCCTTAGTAAACTTTGATTCGCATCTGTTAGATCACTTCCAATGTCTCTAGCACGAGTTTGCATGATTCGTGGGAATATATGCGCCTGTGTTCACCTACCCCCTTCAGTTAGCTGATTGTAACTGATTGTAATTGTTTATTAACTGATTTAGTGATCTACAGTTGCACTAGTTAGCTATAATAGTGATTTTCCCACTCCTAGTTAGCTCTAGATTCAGTCTAGGTTGGTAGATTCAACTACCTTAGTAGGTATTCAAATAATTCATTGATGTTCTATTATATATTCACCCATAATGTGAATAATCAATTAATGGAATATTTCTCATATTGTTCTTCAATTATTCTTCTCTTATTTTTCTTGTGCAATCTATCTGAAGACCATTTTTGTCCCAAGATCTGTCTGTCATAATAATAAGAAGAAAACTTGGACATTCTTGAAGAAAACTATGATAAGGACAGTAACTGTTTTAATTTTGTGAAAGACATATAAGGTGATTTTGAAGTAATTTCCTATTGGACAACTTGTTAATTGTAAAACGTTTATTTATAATTGCATGCATTTTCTTGAGATAAAAGAAAGATTAAATAATTTGTGATGTGCTTAAAAGACTTGATGTGAAAAGGATTTTTCTTGTTAAATCCAAGTGGGGTTATTTTCAATCATGCAAGCTTCACAATTGACAAGATGAACAATGGATTTTGGAAAGATGGTTTTCATGTTTTGGATGGTGTTTTAAGTGTGGCCTTAAAAGGGCCATCTTGCACACGGTTGGATTGATATCCTTATATCCATGGAAACTTGTTTGGATGCATGTTTGATGCTAAAGGTTATATTTGTTGTGCACATGCCTAGAGTGACAACCCCGTCTATCTTGGTAGTGTCCTTTAATGAAGTGTGTTTCCTTATTTGATTTAACAAATGGAAAATTTTAATTTATTTACAATTTGGGCATACTTATTTTGATGCAAATTTTGGTAGAGATTCTGTTAAATGGGTTTTGATGCAAGTTTATTTGTAACCTCCATTTATTGTTTGAGGGGAAAGTGTCTTGCATATTTTCGTAGGAGTTATGTTAATAGGTTTTGTATGCATCCATATTTGGTAAATTGAGTGTGTATTTCTGATTCCTTGCTTCACGGTCCATCATCCACACGCCTTCATTGTTATCCTTCAATCTTCAAAAAGCAGAAACAAAGATTTTTTTTTGCTCAAATGTCTTGTGTATTTTGACATCATTATATGATATGTCCTTACTATGTAGAGCATATTTGGATGAAAATTATAAAGAAGGACGAACATAGAATCATAGAACTATGGGCAAGTGTGGAAATGCTGGATGCTACTATTCAAAAAACCAATAAATATTTAGCATGTACATTTTTGTAAATGAGGAAGTTCCTTCAGAAGCAAGCATTTTATCCAAATAAGGCCAATAAAGATCCAACAAAAATGACAACAACAATTGCATAGTCAACAAAAACTATAGGAATAATAAATATTCCATAAATCTATGCATCCTGGAATGGTAAGCTAAATATGGTTTTATTATTTGTTGATTTACGGTCCATCCTACACATGTATGGATTGATGGCATACTTGGATGCCACAATGGAGATGAAGCCTCAAATATTAGTTGCAAGTATGGGAAGTGTCTTAGGGACAAATGGATAATTTTGATTGGCAAGTGTTTTGTTAACTGAGTTTTGATGCAATCTTATTTCATAATCTGATAGTGAAACAAAGATTGTTTGACATATCTCTAAGAAAATTATGATAAGGGAACGCACTATTTTTCTCATGAGCAATACATATAAGATGCTTTGAAGGGAGGTTTTATACTTCTTATTGAGTTTAAACAAGGATGTAACATTTAGATGAAACAATTGAGATCATGTCTCCAAGATTCATTTACAGTATGGAGAGCGGCACTTGGGAAAATGTCTCTTGATTATTTTGCATTTTTTTTGTTAATTAAGTTTTGATGACACCTTATTTGGTAAAACAAATGTGGCTTCCCATTAGACAAAAAAAAGAATTCCTAATAATTTATTTAGTCAAAACATGGAAAGCATGATGATACTTAGGGCTTGAAGTCAACAATTTGTTGACTTCTTAAGCAATTAGTTAGGACTTGCAGTCGTAGATTTCATTTTTCATCCTTATGGAGAACTCTACTTTGCCTTTGATTTGGGTTTTATGCATTGAGAGAGATTCATTTGCATTAGCTTTGCATCGATTCCTCTATTTATATTGATTGGATCCAATATTAAGATGTTCTCAACCCGTCATATGCATTCATTCAGAGTGATGGATTTCTCTTTCCCCTTTGTCACAATTTAGGTTTTGGAAGGTGTCAAATTGCAAAGAAATCCCTCTGATTTCTGGAGCTTGCAGGGTATATTCAGTATGCATTTTACAGTTTTGAAATTATTTGCACCATTTTTAGCTCTCCACCACAAGGGAAAAAATATAAAACCTAAGTGACAGATTTATCTTTCCCCTTTGTTATGATTTAGGGTTTGGAAGGCGTCAAATTGCAAAGAAATTCCTCTGATTTTCAGAGCTTGCAAGGTATACTCAGTCTGCGTTTTATAGTATTGAAATCTTATATTTTTTTAGGATTGGTGAATTTTTCACAGGTTTCATGCGTGCTATTAATTCACTACTTTGATGTTGGATCATGTTTTTTTTACAGGGCTTATGTTCCCATTTGTGAAGCCATGGTGAATAATGTGATCGAACTTCGTCCTAAAGGTGGACTCAAATTTTATTTGGCTAGGAGAAATGAAATGATCACCAACAAAGTTGTTCAGCCTCCTTCATTCCACAAGACATGAACAACCATTGTAGGGCTCGTTAATGAGCAATGAAGGAATATATTTGTTCCTTACCCTACCATATTCCTAGAGAAAAACCAAAACCCCTCCCATGGAATCTAGGTCATGTGATATCTGGTCCTATTTTCTCCCTTCACCTCATAATTCGGTGCCCGCTAAGGTTTTTGGTTTGAAAATCCTCTAAAATACTCATTTTCCCCCTCTAAAAACAACCAAGGTTTCTGCAACGTATATTTGTTTTTCCCATTTGGGAAGGGATAATCTTGTGGGTTTTTTGTAGATGGCCATGGACTGTATTGTAGAGATGGAGAAACAACAAAGAAAATGCGCCATATTGACATGGGAATGTGTACTAGGATATTCATCTTGTTAAAGGTATGCATAAATGTGAATGTTGTTTCGATATTTGTTCTCATTTAAGAGGTAAAATGTGTTTTAGAAATTGTGTTTCCCTGGAATAGGAGTTTTTTCTCTCGAATTTAATCCAGGTTCTCATAAATATGTATTATTACATAGTTTAAGGACAACCTATGATTTTATTTCCTTGTTGGAGCTAACCTATGTCATACATTGCTAGAGAAACATACTTGTAATATTCACCGTTGGAGCTAACATAAGTGACATTCAACTAACTACGTAGGGTTTGGGGTTTTCCTTCTTATTATAATTATTCTATTTGTAAAAACATGGTTGACATACAAACTCAATCAAGAGGCCCTATTTGGTCATTACTTAGTTAGTCATGATACTAACTTACTCTTCTATATGTTCTTGCACACAGCTTGACTGGAAAGCCAACAAATGGCTTTTATGAAAGATGTCCTCACTACAAAAATCATATTTGCGAGAAAGTTATAAATAAAAATGTTCTTGAAATTAGAGGAACATGATTCCTTGTTGCTCCAAAATTGAATTTGGGCACATTTTTTGGTGAATCGTAAAGACTGCTGGACACGTGTCTCACGTATTTGGACAGGTGTTTTGTTAACTCTGATAAATAAGCAGGATTAGTACCTTCAATCCTGCACATGTTTGGGAAGTTGGACATGTGTATTGCGTGCTTTAACAAGGGTTCTATTAAGTGGTTTCTATGACTACTTATTACCTCTGTTTGTTGTTTGATTGTTTGTCCTACGTGTGTTTAGGAAGTTGGACAGGTGTCTTGCGTTCTTTGACAGGAGTTGCTACTAATTTCATTAATCAAAACATGACAAGCGTGTTTATATTTAGGACCGGAAGAGAACAAACTGTTGACTTCCTAAGCAAGTAGCTAGGAATTCAAGAGTTAATTTATTTTTTATAGCACATAGAATATGAACAACTTGCAGTGTAAATGCAAATTGGGAGATTTATTTGTTAGTTGGGTTTTGATTTAGAATTACTTTGTAATCTTATTATGGCTTTCCTATTTGTCCAAAGAAAATATGCTACTAATTTCATTAGTCAACACATGGAAATCATGGTGATATTTAATTTTAAAGGTTTCCATAGTCAGGCATGCATAAATCTAGATTCACATCCCTATATATTATGGGTTGCATGGAAGGAGCACATTTTGGATGCAGAAGAAACTTTTGCATACTAGGCATTTCCTAAAGAAAATGAACATTGAAGGGAAGGTGACAAAACAAGTTTTAACTGCAATAATGTGTAAAAAGCTGCTGCTAATTTCATTATTCAAAACATGGAAAGCATGTTGATATTTTATTTTAAATATTTTCACAGTCAAGCATGAAAAAATATGGATTGACAACCCCATCTCATATCAACGTTTTTTGAGGCACGACTGATGCAATTCTATAATTGAGAAAATGGGTAGCATAGATGGAGGATGTTTTGGATGCCGAAGCAAGTTTTGCAAACCGTGTGTTTGCTAATGAAAAATCACAAAGCAGGAAAGGTGATAGATCACAATTTTAAGTGAAATAATGTTTAGGGATACCTTGAAGAAAGGGATGTGTGCTATTTGGGCAAAGCATGATGAGTAAAAATTTCCCTCTGCTGTAAAGGGGGTGAATATAGATGTAATATAGATATTTATGGATGTAGTAACAAGAATACATAGTCCCATATGTCCTAATTACACAAAACATGTTTGGAATGAAGTTATGAAGGATATATTCACAGTCAAAGCAAAGTGGCCAAATGTGCATCTTCCCAATGTAGCTCTTAAGTGAGAAAATATAAAATTAGAAGGTACAATTGTTTAAACATAAAAGTGTTTTCATTTAGATTTATGAATTGTTAGGACATTCATAAATATATCCTTCATAACTTCATTCCAAACATGTTCTATGTAATTAGGACATATGGGACTCATTAATCTTGTTAGGACATCCATAAATTTTTCAATCCATATGTGGATTGAAAATTTTTTTTGATGCATGTTTGGTGGTCAAATTTGTTTTTTTGGAGCCCGTCTAGATTGACAGACCTTTTTTTCCTGGTAGTGTCCTTCAATTTTTTTCGTTAAATGTAAAAGTGTTTTTAGAAGTAGCCATATGTTCTAAATAAAGAAATAATAGCTCCAACAAAAATTGCAACAACAGTTGAGGCAATTAATTCAACTACGGGATTAATTTATATTCCAAAAAATTAGAGCTTCCCCTGGTAGACTAAGCACCACATTTCAGAACTACTCTTACCAATTCCAAAACAACATTTATAAATGGAACCCTCAATTTGAGAGTAAACATATAGTAATTCACACCAGCAATCATTCCACTATCAAATGTATTCAAGATAATGCATATTTGTTTTAAAATAATTACTAATATTTTATAAATCACAATTAAGCAACTCATAATTAGATATTAAGATTAAAATATTCAAGATAAAAATTCCAGTTGCAGAAGAAAAAAAAAACTCAATTCAAAGACACAGAAATAGGTAGCAAATGTTTTGCTAGAACAAGTGTTAGAGAATTATACCACCTTAGCACCATGATCATAAACCTAGGACACATTTTCATTTGTTTCATACTTATGTTATATGGTCCAAAACTAGGTTGTGTTGGTCAAGAATGGTCCTTTTGGTGTTTTGGACTCATTAATTCACCCATGAGCCCACATTTAATCATTATGGTTACACATTCACCCTCATTTATGAAATTTTAGTCCTTGGTGCGCTCCCACTCCATAAAGTAGGGAAACCGGTTAACCAAAGGCACCCATGGATGGTATTTGGGTTTTTTTTTCTCTTTTGGACCATTTATTATTTCCTAGAGACACTCACACTCACCCATGCACTCCACCATGCCTAAAATACCTTAATTTATGTCCTATCATGCTCCATCCACATTCACATAGGAATTCGTGACCGTTTGAGGTGGTTTGGGAACTCATTGGTCCACCTAGGAGGGTTTTGAGGTCCAATATAAGCCTGCCACATGTATGGATCCAAATTTCCTCCAAAGGATAAAATTTTATCCAAATGTAATATAAACATGGTCTAGGAATATTTACATATAGGACAGTGATAATAAACTCAACTATTGGCACCATTCTTATGTATTAATTTCAGTCTTTTCACTAATTTTCTGCACAATTTGTGAATATATCGAGTTGCGAGGATTTATTTACCTCCTATATATTGCTGTGAATCATATTTTCACATGGTATTTGTAATTTTCCTTCTTTAAATTTTATTAAATATCCATTTTTTTCACTTTTCCCCCCAATTTTGACCTTAACTAGTTTCAATGTCTAGACCTCCAAATTGACCCAAATTATCCCAAATTTTCTCAGAAGGTACATGAATGATATTATAAATTAAATATTATTTTAATGGTTGTTTTATTACCACCCAATTACTTCTTTAAACTTTTTTAATTCTCTGTTCAAAGTAGGAGTCTTTACTAGCAAATCGGGGCTCCAATTCCCCCTGGGTAATTGCCGGAAATGGATTCTCAAATGATCCCAAAGTCGCTCGAAATTATGAAAATATTCAGGGGATGAGTAAGGGAAAATTTTAAATTCTCATATTCATCATGGTTCATTTTATTCATTCTGTTATGACTCTTTCCAAAACAGCTCCCAAATCACAATTTCGACCCTTGGGGAAAATGTACCAAATCTTCTCCCAATGCAATAAACATGAGTAAAATGGATTCCAATTCTTAAGTACTGAAAATTAGAATTGAAATACACATTAATTAAATTCCATTCATCATACATTTATCATAGATACATTCCTCCATTTGAAATAATAAGCATTACCATGGCATATATAAAATAGAGTGGAAATGGTCATTGTTTGCTCATTAAAAGTCATTTTGACATACAAATATTGGGTATTTAGACTTGAAAATTTATGAGAGTGAATAAAATAGAATATTTACTGATGAAAATCAGTAATATATCATTAATATATCTCCCAAACAGTACATGATCTCGCCCAAGGAACAATCCCTCCATGAGCATGAATATGGCATGAAAAGTGGAAATAGTTGACAGAAGTGTTGCAATAGAAGAATCCTCAAGATTTAATGTATATTACACCTGAAAATAATACTCCATTAAATATCCATGAAATACCTAAGTGGCCTCTCCAAACACCAACTTGGATGGGAATCTTTCACCCTCGTAATTGGCTTAGGAAAGAAAACTAGTCATCCACTAGCTCTCACAATTTATCAAATGATAAAAAGAAATTATCTTGATTTATTCCTATATTTTATAAATATCCTTATCCTTATAAGTTTCCGAATCCATCCACAAAATCAAGCCAATTCGAATTTGGGTGTGTGCTCATGATTTTCCATGTGTCCTCCCTTTCCTAGCCTTCCACCTTCCCCAAATTTGAGTTGGAGCCCATTGAGCTTCCCCAAATCCATGAGAGCTCTCTTGTATGCTATATTTATACCTAACATGTCAGATATGTCAGATTTCAGCCTTCATATCTTATTTTTTTCATAGGTGTCATAGCATCTTCATCATTGTTTCCATAGATCTACGGAATCTAGTCCAAGTGTCCCACTAGCTCCAAAATGACTCTTCCTCTCCCATGTAAGTTACATTTCCTCCTAAATTTGACCTATGATGCATATGGCCAAGTTTATTATCCCTCTAACTCATCCAATAACCTTTAGGCTTCCCATGGAATCAAAATCGCAAGAGGAGGATGCCATGTGGCACCAAACTTCTAGCTTGTGTGGGCCTCATAGTCTCCATGTGTCTCCATGCTCCATTGCCACTTCAATTTTCTCTTGTATTTATTTAATAAGCTCCATTATTAAATATTTATTCCATTCTAATGTATGAACATCATTTATTATCTCCCTTATTAAAATTACAAATGTATCCATCCAACCTAGGGAACTAGTAGGATTGATGGAATTGTCCTGCTATGCAATTATTAAAAATGGGGACATTACAGTATAAGAGCTATTTGGAGATCCAAATAAATGCAGAGAGTTTGAGTTTCTATCTAGGGTTTCTTCCAAAAAAATTTGAGTGTTTTCATTGCAAGTACTTCTTGTGTTTCTTCCACTCAGTGAGAGAGAAGAAATGGAGCAAAATCATGTCTTGATTACACTATTCAACTATTTTGAATGGAATTCCAAAATGGTGATCCAACTCAGGTCGAAAGGACTCTACATAGTCACCATGGGGACTGAGAATGAACCCAACTCTGCTGTGGAAAAATCAAATTACTTCAACAGACTAGATAAAGCATCCAGGATGCTTTCTCTCAGTATCTTGAGGGATATTCTCTTCCATGTAGACTGTATCACTACACCTAATGAAGTCTGGATCAAGCTAGATTCAATATTTAGGAATAGTGATGAGATGAGAGGAAACCAACTCAAAAAAGAGTTGATCTCATTGAGCCCAACTCACTTTGAGATGATCAAGGATTTCTTCAAAGAGTTCAAATCGTTTGTGCTTCAACTGAAATAATATGGAATTAATAAGAAATATGAGAACCTGATCGTTTCCAACCTTTCAACACTAGGCCCTTAGTACTCAGTGTTTGTTTCCTCATTCCACTCAGGAAAGCTTCCAGTTCAAAATTGGAGAATGCCTTCACTGGCATAATTCATGGAGTCTTTGACTCAGGAATAAGACAAGTTGGTGCGAATTGGTACCATCAAATCCACCAAGGATCAAGCCCTTGTTGTTGGAGTTTTGAATCAATCCAAAGGTAAGAAGAAAGCCAAGGATTCAAAGCAGCAATTGAAGAAGAAGGAGGACAAGCAAAAATCTTCAGATGGGGGTGTGAATCCTAGCAAGGAAAAAGAGAAGAAGAAGCAAGAGAAGAAAAAATGCACTTATTATCACAAGTGTGGAAACCAGATAGTCCATGCATGAACAAAACCATTTACATGATGGCACAACTCCTTGAGAACAAGAACATCCCACTACTAGAAGGTGCAATGAAGAAAGAGGGAGGTTCAAGCTCAAAGAAGAAGGATAGATGCCATGCTTTGATTGTTGGGTCTTCAGGATCTTCATCCTTCATCATAGATTCAATTTCCTCAAGTAACATGGATTCCATGCAAGATTCATTCTCGTTCATACATCCTTACAGTGATCCATCCATTCTCATGGGTGATGATTCATAAATCCAAGCCAAAGGGATTGCCAGGATTGATATAGAAGATGTGTATTTCAACAATGTGGTGTTTGTAGCTGATGTTGCAGCAAACCTACTCTCTTTATATCAAATGATGCACGTAGGTACAACTAATAAAGTAACATTTAATTAATATGATGTGGAGATATCATAAATATCTACAGGCCAAGTTGTTGCAGTGGGTTTTACTGACCATGATTTGAGAATGTATAAGTTCTCTCACTTCCTCCCCTACTCCCAAGGGAATGCAATCATGTCACATGCCAATGAGACCAGAAATTTGTGGCATGAGAGGTATGGACATATCAACTATAGGTACCTCCAAGATCTAAGCAAGTATATCATGGTTGAAGGGCTTCCTACCATCAAGTTTTCCAAAGGCACTTACAAAGGGTGCATAGTCGGGAACCATATTGAGCAAAAATATGACAAAGTGAAGGCTAGGAGGGTTGTACAAGTGATTAATATGGTCCATTAAAATATAACAAGACATTTTCCCACACCCTCATATGGGAATTCAATTTATGTGTTGACTTTCATAGATGATTTCTCAAGGTATTGTTGGGTGTATTTTCTCAAACAAAAATTTGAAGTATTTGAGACTTTCAAAGTGTTCAAAGATTTAGTTGAGAACATATGTGGGAATAAACTAAAGTATATTAGGATTGAAAATGGAAAGGATTATGTCAACAATAACTTACAACATCTATTTCATGATAATTGCATTCAGATGTGTCATTTTGTGCCCTACACACCACAACAAAATGGTGTTGCAAAGCGCAAGAACAAAGCTCTAAAGGAGATGGAAGCATGCATGACCAAGGAAAAGGATTTGTCACCTAATATATGGGATTAAGATATAAATTATTCTTCATATGTTTAAAGCATATTTCCACACAAATCATTGGAAGGAAAAACTTCATTTGAGACCTGGAATGGTCGCAAGCCCAATGTTTCACGTTTCAGGGTTTTTGGCTCAAAGGCTTTCGATAGAATTCCTCCCGAGAAGAGAAAGGCCTTGAAAAATAAAAGAAATGTGTCCATTATGGTTTGATACATTGAATATGAAAAGGGATACAACCTATTTTATCCCTCATCTCAGAAAAATTTCATTGAAAGGAGTGTACAGTTCGAAGAAGAGCCAATGCAGGACATCGAACTAATTCAAGGGGAATGCTCACATTATCCACTCCATGATGATGTAAGTGATTATTATTCCTATTATTTTTCTGATTATGATATTTTTTATGATGATGGTGACATGCATTCATATCATGACTCACCCATTCTGCCAAAGAGGGTTGAGGAAACCATACAAGTAGCTGGCGATCTTGTTGGAGATCCACTAGACTATAGGAAGAATAGATATTAATTTCATAATTATTTCTCCACTTGTGAATTGAATATTACAGAGATATGATTTATGATGGTTGTATCTGATCCTCAAACATATTACAAAGCTTCACTTGACCCAATATGGAAAAAAACTATGCAAGAAGATTTCAAGTCTTTGCAAGACAATGAAAATTTGGAGTTGGTTCCTCTACCTTCCAAGAGGAAACTAGTGCAATGTAAGTGGGTATATAGGACAAAAGTGGATGCATATGGTTCATATATCAATTAAAATGCTATTTTTCTTTCCAAATTCTTCTCTCAAGGTTAAGGAGTGTACTATACATAGACCTTCGCACTGGTATCAAAGATGGACTCCATCAAGTTAGTTTTATCCATTGATGCATCTAAGCGATAGGAGGTTCACCACATGGATGTGAAGAGTGATTTTATTCATGGTGACCTTCATGAGGAGATATATATGAAGAAATTTAATGTTTCATTTATGATCCTTCACTTTTTTTCAAGTTGAGGAAGTCACTCTATGGCCTCAAGCAATCCCCTAGGGCTTGGTATGCCAAGATGGATAGCTTCCTTCTTTCACTAGGATTTGAGCGATGAAAATATGATCCTAATGTATATTTGTAGCATATTGGTGATTTACTGGAGGTCATAGTGTTCCATTTTGATGAAATTTTTATTATAGGAAGTTTCATTGATGATATAGGATCAATAAAAGTCCTCTTTTCATAGTGATTTTTCTATGACTCGCTTTGGATTGTTGAAACAATTTATTGGCTTGGATATTGAGTGATATCATGCAGGGATGAAGGTAAGACAATCAAATTATGTTGAATACCTAGTGTTAATTTTCAATATGGCTGAATGTAAGGCATCCAAGCGTTGATTCCTTTCAAGAGTAAACTAGGTGATTTTGGTTCACCTCCATTGGTGGATAGGTCATTGTACAGGAAACTAGTTGGGAGTTTGTTTTATCTCACACACTCTCGACCTGATTTGGATTATATAGTAGGTGATGTTACAAGATATAATAAGGAGAATCATGCAATCCATTGGAAGGATTCAAAAAGGATCTTGCATTATGTGCAAGGAACCAAACACTTCGAGGTACACTATGTTGATAGTTATCCACTAGAACTAGTTGGATTTACTGATTCTAATTGGGATGGAGATTCCATTGAAAAAAATTACACTTTAGGTTATGTCTTCATGCTTGCACATGGTCCCATATTCTGGTCCAGAAATAAACAACACACTATATCCCTTTCATCAGCTGAGATCGAGTATAGAGGAGTAGTGAATGCACTTACACAATGTGTGTGGTTGCAAGGTATTCTTAAGGAACTTGGATTCACATTTGATTCACCCATAGTCATTTAATGTGATAATTAGAGTGTGTTGAGGCCTAGGAATTCATAGGAAACAACAGCAAGTGATTCTCCCCATTCAATGTTCCCAACTAGCCCGTGACTATTTGGTGTAGGGAATCAGTCCGGTTTGCGGTCCGTCTACCGTAGGTCAGGTAACAAAAATAAAAGGTTTTTACCGGTTGCGGCCCAGTCCACCGTGTGTATTTTTGTATTTTTTGACTCTAAATATGATATACAAGTGCCTACCTAAAATGCAAATTGATCAAGGATGAAAGGAGTGGTCATAATGTGATGCGCAGGTTCTTACCTCTCATCTTAGACTCTCTCGCATCTAAAATCACACGCAACTAGAAAATACATACTAACTAAGCTGTCTCTAGAGAAAAAAATATTAATTCATGAGTAATGTAATACTGTTCACATGATAAGGTAAATCACAGATAGATGTTATTAGAGCCAAACACATAAACATGAATAAAGATATACGCGACAAGATAGCTCATCAACAGTTAAAACCTCCATTACTCATAGTGGAAATTATCACAGAATATACCCGAGAACATTCAGACAAGAACATAGGTTCAAAAAGTTAGAACGTTCTCACAGTCGATGAAACAAAGTCTAAAATGAAATAGTTCCTCTTCAACATTGTTCATTCTATCTCATTTGAACATTCCACACAACACCCTCTCCAACAGGGAAAATTTGCAATTTCTTATTGTAAAACGAAGTAGTTCCTCTTACAAACAATAGCTCACAAGTTTTTCCAAGGAAAAATCCCCTATGCCCTCTAACTTTCCTATATTTAAAACAAAACCCAACAGACCTTTTGGGCTCACCAGCTGTGTGACCTTTGGGTTCCTCAAAAACCGTTTAATCTCACCATTTCGTCTTTTCCATGAGTAATCATGATTCACATAATGCGTTACATTTTTTGGGTTTCAACTTAGGATTACTTAATAAAAATGGATCCGCTCGGTAACTGATGAACCTTTTCCAAGCCTGGGCTATTATTGCCATTGATTCTGCCTTGTCTTTTGTTTGTCCTCCTTTAGATCCCGCTGATTTCAAAGTAAACTTTGCTTGTCACTTCTTAGCCAACTCCTTCCGCTTTATCCTTTAGCTACGCACTCTTGCAGCAGTAATATGAAGAATCTTCTGAGTTCGTCTACACTTAAACAACATTCATCATTAATCAGGACTGCATCTTTTCAAAATTAAACTACACTAACAACCAAACTAGTCATCAAATGAGGCCCTGTACTGCTCTCTCATCCTGAAAGCCTTAACAAGGAGCCAAAAAACCACCATTGCCCACATAGGGGCTAAAAATCACAAGACAGCGGTAAAAACCTCATCAGTCGGATAGTCTTACCTGCAGCCACAGCGGCGGGTTTCAAAAGGTTAACGAGTTCCGCGGGACTGTTGAGTCTATCGGAGTCGGAAGAGCTAAATGCCCATGCATCGGCAGAAAAGTTCCCTGTCGGTGAATGGAAAGACATCAACGTCGGGAGGTTAGTGCATTACACAGCCGCAATGGTGGAAGATGAAAAGGCTACAGGTCCCGTGGCCTAAATACAAGAATGGTGAAACCTAGGCAAAGCATCGGTGAGCGGAGCGGTTATATGGCAGACACTTTGTCCGCTTAGGAGCTGCAATGGCGGAAAAAAAAACAGACTACATCCTTCGATCAAAACCAAAAACTTTTCGATAAGGTGTAGAAAAAAATCATGAAACGTTAAGTGTATGGAAAACCTAAGGTCATGCAGCGGCTCCACAAAATCAAACAACCCCGACCCAAAATTCGATCAACCTCCGATAATGCAAACAAGTCAAAACAACACAACATGACATCGGAGGAGTCAAAGACTATCCTGCGAAACGCTCATCATTCAGCTTCTGCAATGGAAGCTCCATAAAGAAACATGGCTCTGATACGTTGTCTAAAAGGCCTATGAAACAGTGGCTGGAAGGAGAAATATGCTTCTGAGAACAAAGAAGAAATCGTGGATCAAAGGGCAAAAAACCAAACTCTAAATTCCACAACCCACAACAGTTTCAAACATGAGCAATTTGCAGAAAGCATGAAGAGAGTTAACCTCAAAATGGTCCAAACCTGTAGCAAAAGGAAAACAAAACAAAAACAGAGTTCATGGATCCAAACGATTCTAAGCAATGATACAAATTAATAAAAAGTGGGGGGGGGGAGCCAAAATTTTGAAAATTTGGGGAGACAGTTGCAGCTGCAACAACTGGCGACTACCTGGTGAACCTAGATCTCTGGACAATTATTTCTTGAGTAACAAACTGTTTAACAACAAACGAACACGTTGAATTCTTCCAGATATCTCGATTTCTCAAGTGGAAAATATATGTACTTTTAATCATTGATGATAGTCCAATTTAGGAGAATGGAAACCAAAATTTCCAAGTCAAGATAACTCTTTTGAGGCCAGGAAGATGAGTTTCATTTGTTACCTCTATCTTCAGGTAGCTGCCAGCTTGGACACCACAGGATTGTAGCACAAGGTAAACAGAGATATTCATTTGTTCCTCATTCCCATGCCATTTTGCATCCTTTGTGCTTTTGAACTTTTGTCCTTTTCATATGAGTCCTCCTACATGCCTTTCTTTTTGAATTTTTTGATTCAAGCTCCTCTATCCATAGTGTCCTTTTGTGTGAGAGATGTATTCAATTTTCAACTCACAGATGGAGAGGAAATTTTGGGAATTTACAACTTGTACGGTTCAGTATTTTGTTTTGACACATAATGCTTTTATAGGAGCTTTTGACTCTTATCTACCTAATTTAGGCATTCAATTCTTGGCATGGGATCATTTGTATACAATATAATGTTTACCCTGCTTCCTTTCCATGGGCCCCTTGCTGTCACTCCCTAGGACATTTTAAAATGTGAGATGAATGGAGCCTCAAAATAGTATTCCAGACCTTTTGATTCCGGTTTATTTTACAAGGATTAAGCAGGACTTCAATGTGTTCATAGCAATTCGGGAAAACTGCTAAAATAGAAGAAATTCTTTCAGATAAACAATAATACATATTCTTACACCCAAGAACTTTGATCATTCCAGAATTCTAATGTTCTCCATGCAACCGAGAGTTTGCCTCCTTTATTGAAATCAGTCAAAATTTAAACTAAAACAAAACAGAACTACATAAATCAAAGTAGTCAGACAAGTCAAATTATTTATATACAAGATAAAAGAACACAACAAAACTCAAAAATAAGGTTTGAGAACTAAACCATTTACTGGTAAGTTCTCCTCCCACCCCTGCAAATATTGCAATTTATAGGTTGAGGGGCCAAGCTTTACCGCAATCTAGAAAGGTCCTACCCATAACTGTTGAAATTTTGTGTGTTTTCCTTTTTCATCATGGGGGTGGTCCCACTTAAGAACCAAATCTCCCACCTCGAATTCTTTTGTCCTAGCCTTGTGTTTATCAAACCATATTTTTACTATCTCTTGTTGCCGTTTAAAGCATTCTCTAGCCTTAGACCAAGACTCTTCTGCCTTCAGGAGATTATAAATCCTCATTTGCAAGACTTCATTATCTGATCCTTTAGATTCTTGAGCGATTATGGAAGAGGGTAACATGATATTGGGGGGTAGAATGGCCTCTTTCCCATAAACAAGGGTATATGGGGACACACCTGACGAAGTCTTGGGGGTGACCCTATCAGCCCAAAGAGCATTTGGTAACACTGAGTGCCAACTCCTCTGATTTTCTATCACTGTCTTTTTTAAAATCCTAATCAGATTCTTGTTTGTGGATTCAACTAAACCATTTCCCTATGGATAATAATTAGCATAGTAATGCAACTTAATTCCTTTCTCATGAGCAAATGCAGTTAATCTAATGGAGGAAAAGTAAGTAGCATTATCAAAAACTAAAGAAATTGGAACTCCAAACCTAGTCATAATGTGGGCTTGCAAAAAGTCCATGACCGCATCTTCATTTACTTTACGCAACGGAATGGCTTCGACCCACCAAGTGAAGTAGTCGATTGCTGTTAGAATATACTTGTGTTGCAGAGAAGAATTCGGCTTTATCTCCCCAATGATATCCAACCCCCATTGCTCAAAAGGCTTTGTTATCATCACAGGCTTTAACGGTACTGCTGCTTTAGCTTGTCTTCCACTACACCTCTGACAAATGTCACACTTTCTGACATGGGTGTGTGCATCTTTGAACAACATGGGCCAATAGTATCCAGCTCTGAGAATTTTATGAGCTGTAGTATCTCCAGAAAAATGTCCTCCAGCAGGCCCATCATGTAAATCTATCATTACCTTCTTTGCATCTTCTTTCTCTAAGCATCTAAGAAGAACTCCATCGTAATTCTTTCTGAATAATATTCCTTCAATAATTTGATATGAGGCTGATTTAAGACGTAGTGCCCTCCTTCTAGCACTAGAAACTATTGAGGCCTGGGAATTTGTAGGCAACAACAGCAAGGGATTCTCCCTTGTCATGTTCTTCATTGTCTTTACTTTCAGTCATTAGCTTGCATAATCTCTGCCCTTTGACAATGGAGGCCGGCTTGAATTTGAGGTCATACTCCTGTATATCTATTACCCAGTTGCCTCTCCTTTCTCCTAGCTCCTTTTGTATGAAAAGAGACCTCACAGCTGGGTGTGGAACTATTACCTTTGTCTGATTCTTCAATATGCATGGCATTAATTGTTTCACTGCTTTGAACATAATGTAAGCTTGTTTATCCATAGTAGGGTAATTCAATTTGGCCCCTTGCAGACCAGTGCTCATAAATGATATGGGGAACTCATCACCCCCATCTTCTTTCTGGGTCAGCACCGCTGCTAGTGAATCATCAGAGGCGAAAGTGTACAAAATAAAATCTTTATCAAAATCTAGACTTTTGAGGGAAGGTGCATGTGCAACAACTGTTTTAATCTTACTGAATGTGTTCTTCTCTACATCAGTCCATTTGAACTATACACTTTGCTTTACCATTTGCTGCAAAGGTTTAACAATTTGAGCGAAATCTGGCACAAACCTTCGCACAAAGTTTATTGTCCCCATAAATGATTGCATGCCCTTTTTATTATGGGGTAAGGGAATCTGTTCAATGGATTTGATCCTTTCTGGGTCTATGGAGATCCCCTTCTTTGACACCACGCGACCCAACAAATTACCTTCTGTAACAGCAAACACGCACTTCTTGGGGTTTAGTGAGATACCATACTTCCAGCAGCGTTCAAAAATCTGCTTTAGATGAAATGCGTGTTTCTCTCTTTTCTTCGAAAATATCATGATGTCATCGAGGTATACTACAGCACTACTGCCAATCAGACCATGGAAAGCTATGTCCATGGCCCTCTGGAAGGTAGCTCCAGCGTTTATGAGCCCAAAAGGCATCCTTGTGTAAGCAAAACTTCCCCACCTGTTCCTGAAGGTCGTTTTTAGTCTGTCTTCTTCGGACACTAATACTTGATTGTAGCCTGAGAATCCATGTAATAAAGAGAATAGTTCAGAACTTGAAACCATTTGTAGTATTTTCTCCATGGGTGGAACAAGATAATTGTCTTTATCTGAAGCGCAATTTAAGTTTCTAAAATCCACACATAACCTAATTTCTCTAGATTTCTTCCTCATTGGTACTAGATTTGAAACCCATTCCGAATGTCTAACCTTAAAAATGATTCTAGCATCCAATAATTTCTTAACTTCACTCTGGATTAGAGGTTCCAATTTTGGATGCATTTTCCTTAAAGGCTGCTGATAAGGTTTGATTCCAGATTTGATGGGGACAACATGCTGGATAATACTAGTGTCATACGTCTTCAAATCTTCATATGTCCAGGAAAAGACATCTTTGTATTGCTTGAAAATAATGATGAACTTATCCCTTTCAGCTGGTGAACAACATTTTCCAAGATTCACATATTTAGGTTTCATCTCAGTCCCCAAATTAATCAACTCGAACTGTAGAGATGAGCTATGAGTCTCCACATTTGCAAGTCTTCTAAATTTTTCATTTAAATCAAACATCCGTTCTAAAGTTCTAACTCCGTTAGGGATGAAATTATCAAATTTTAGCTCGACCTGATGTTCTTCATCATCAATAATTGCTCCTTTGAATGCTTCGTCATTCGTTAAGCATTCTATAATCTGTTGATCGTCATCGAACACTCGTAGATTAGTAATCATATCCAGAACCGAGGGCCTGAAAAGAAATTCAATAGAGCACCGATTATTAGAGGGCACAAGCCTTGCAGCTGATGTGGCCAACAAGTCAGCTGCTACATTCTTAAGTCTTGGAATCGACACAATGTTAAATGCATTAAAACATTTAAGTAAATCCCATACTTCATTTTGATAAGCTTTTAAATGAGGAGAAATGTAATGTATTTGATTCCGAATTTGTTTTATAATTATTTTAGAGTCTCCGAACACTTTTAGATTATTTGCCTTTAATTCAATTGCTTTCCTTAACCCCTAAAACAACGCTTCATATTCAGCTGTGTTATTGGTACATTCAAACTCTAACCTACATGAAAGAAAATGTTTGTTTTTTATAGGGTCAATCAGGACACAGCCTGCTCTCGACCCTTCTAAAGTTTTAGAACCATCAAAGAAAAGTGTCCAACAATCACTACCTACTACTGCATGAGAACTATCATCTACATCTACAGCTAAGTCTACTATTTTACAATCGATTTCATTAGCCCGTGAAAAATGAAAGAGATCAGGCTGAGTGTCTGATGTATCGCTGGCTTCTTCCGCTTTATAGTTTCCTAGTTCTAACTCAATAAAATAGTTTCCCAAAACATGATCCACTGATTCATTTTTTTCTTCGAACTGAGTAACATTGTGTTTCATGTGGGGCTCCCTCAACACTTTAATTTGATTTGGGCTTCCTTTATATGGCAGGGACAGATGTGACCAGTCTGAGGCAAAATATCCATTCAGGTTAGCCGACCAATCTCTGCTCAAAACAAGTCCATAAGCTTCTGGTATGTCAGCTACCACAATATCAATGACTTGACACACTTTATCATTGGAAGATAGGCGAATGAGAACATCCTCCATTTCTCCAATTACCTTCACATTCGTTCTATCCAACTGAACAACCTTCCAGGTAGATGGTTTAGGTTTTCCATTTATCTTTTTGCAAACCGACAACGGCATGACATTGACTGATGCCCCTGTGTCTACTAGGAAATTATGCACGTTGTGGTTAAAGATTTCAAAAGTAAGGAGAAATGGTGGATTCTTACTTTTAGGCTTACCTCCCATACTTGCTTCACCTATTTCTTCTTCTTGAGGCTGATTGTCCGTGGGAAGCCTCTCCTTTGATGCTTCAAGTGCTTTTAATAGATTTTCTTTTTGTTGTGGCACATTGCACATTTCAAATAATGAGATGTTTTCCCTCACCTTCTTGATGTCCTCCACAATGTCATACTCCATCTTATGTTCAGTGAGATTTGATCTAACATTATTTTCTTTGTTGGGCTTAGTAGGCATGTGAATCTGTCCAGGATTTTGACTGGTGATGGTAAACTCCAGGATTTTATTAGCTGGGGAACTATTTTGGAATTTCTTAACATTATTTTGAAGTCTTTTGATCTTAGGGAGTATAAGACTGTTTTCCTTAATCAAACCCTGGCTTCTTGTTGTCACATTTGTTTCTAGGATTCCCTCGTGTCTCAAATCATTTTCTTCCTCGACATCAAACACAGATACACAGTCCCATAAAACCATGGCTTCATCTTCCTATTTTTCTGTTGATTTACTGTTATCTTTCCCTTCTTCGTCATTGTTTCCAGTTAACTTGGAATCTAAAAGCTGATTCATGACCAAGGTCTTTGAGTTTATCCATTGAGGACAGTTCTTTTCAGAATGGGGTTGTTGATGGAAAGTACAGAAGTTATCCATTCCTACCTCTGTTAAGTTTAGATATGCAGGGCTGCGAGGAGGAGGTTGGGATTGATTGTTATCTTCCCTTTTCTTGTAGTAAGGCTTGTAGAACTTTTGGGCTTCCTTCTCCTTTTCCAAGTCTATGATTTTGATAGAAAGCTTCTGCATCATTTTTGCCATTCCTTTGAAATCTAGTGATTGCTCCTCTTTAGGCTTAGCAAACAATAAAGCTTTCCTCCCGACATTTTTTTCTCCTGACCGTTTAGGATAATATTCGATACTTTCCCTTTCGGCCTCTACTTTTTCTTCTTCCTCATAAGTCTCATCTAGTGTAGGTTTGGCCTTCATTTTGGAAAACATGGCCAACTTGGGCCCTAGGGCTGAGGTATAATATTCAATTAGGACTTTATCCGAGGGTTTGTCAGCTTCCAAAAAATTCTTAAGATAGGTTGCGAATCTTTGGGTAAAACTATGCACCTTCTCTTTTCTTTCTTTCTTTAAGGCACACAGTCCTTTCATAAGAGTTGCATGAGTTTTTTGGGTTGCATATTTACTTCTAAAAATCCTTTCAAAGGTATCCTAATCAAGGATAGAATTGGCAGGAAAACTAAAATACCATGACACTGCTGTTCCTTTAAGAGTGTGTGGAAAAAGTCTACAAACCACATCCTCAAATTCCCCAGCCCTTAATCATTCTATCGCTAGATAGAAAATCTGCAAGTGGTCATCTACTAACATCTTCTCGTTGGGATCAAACTTGGGTAGCATCTTTTCAAAATATTTAGGTAGATCATGGAAAGGAGGTGTTAGGTTTAAAGGTGCAAATCTGGCTTTCCAAGCGGCGGTGGATTTGGTGGGTTGGGTGGTTGATTTGCGTTCATGCCTGCCATGAGTCTTGGTGGGGAGTGAGGTGGTGAATGAATAGGAGTGTGAACAGGAGAACCGTAAGGAGTATCTGGGCCTACTTCATTCAAAGGATGTACAACTTCCTGTAATGCTACTTCTACTAATTCTTCCCAATCTCCCACTAACACTGAATCCTCCAATATAGGATGATCTTTTCTTTTATATTCTCTTCTGGGCAATTCAAGGATGATAGGTAATCCTCCAATATTCTTCACGTATGCCCTAGTCTGTCTTCTTATATCATTAACAACTTCATTGTCCACAGAATACAAATGTTCTCTACCTTTCTCTTCAGGAATTGGATTGGGAAACATAATGCCTTCTGAACTGTTACTGGTGGAATGATATCGGGAAAACGGGTTTCCTCGGCCAGCCATGCACTGGCGGCCCTCCTTCTAGTGCCAGAAATTGTTGAGGCCTCGGAATTCGCAGGCAACAACAGCAAGGGATTCTCCCCAGTCAACGTTCCCAACTAGCCCATGACTGTTTGGTGTAGGGAATCCGTCCGATTTGCGGTCCGGCTACCGTAGGTCAAGTAACAAAAATAAAAGGGTTTTACTAGTTGCAGCCCGGCCCACTGTGTGTATTTTTGTATTTTTTGACTCTAAATATGATATGCAAGTGCCTAC
This sequence comes from Pseudotsuga menziesii, assembly GCA_001517045.1. Lineage (NCBI taxonomy): Eukaryota > Viridiplantae > Streptophyta > Pinopsida > Pinales > Pinaceae > Pseudotsuga > Pseudotsuga menziesii. The sequence goes on from LPNX011099047.1 coordinate 40,302, forward strand.
CTAAAATGCAAATTGATCAAGGATGAAAGGAGTGGTCACAATGTGTTGCGCAGGTTCTTACCGCTCGTCTTAGACTCTCTCGCATCTAAAATCACACGCAACTAGAAAATACATACTAACTAAGCTGTCTCTAGAGAGAAAAATATTAATTCATGAGTAATGTAATACCGTTCACATGATAAGCTAAATCACAGATAGCTGTTATTAGAACCAAACACATAAACATGAATAAAGATATACACGACAAGATAGCTCATCAACAGTTAAAAACTCCATTACTCATAGTGGAAATTATCATAGAATATACCAGAGAACATTCAGACAAGAACATAGGTTCAGAAAGTTAGAATGTTCTCATAGTTGATGAAACACAGTCGAAAACGAAATAGTTCCTCTTCAACATTGTTCATTCTATCTCATTTGAACATTCCACACAGCACCCTCTCCAATAGGGAAAATTTGTAATTTCTTATTGTAAAATGAAGTAGTTCCTCTTACAAACAATAGCTCACAAGTTTTTCCAAGGAAAAAATCCCCCATGCCCTCTAAATTTCCTTTATTTAAAACAAAACCCAGCAGACCCTTTGGGCTCACCAGCCGTGTGACCTTTGGGTTCCTCAAAAACCGTTTAATCTCACCATTTCGTCTTTTCCGTGAGTAATCATGATTCACATAATGTGTTACATTTTTTGGGTTTCAACTTAGGAGTACTTAATAAAATGGGATCCTCTCAGTAACTGACAGACCTTTTCCAAGCCTGGGCTATTATTTCCATTGATTATGTCTTGTCTTTTGTTTGTCCTCCTTTAGATACCGTTGATTTCAGAGTAAACTCTGCTTGTCACTTCTTATCCAACTCCTTCAGCTTTATCCTTTAGCTACGCCCTCTTGCAGCAATAATTTGAAGAATCTTCTGAGTCTGTCTGCAGTTAAACAACATTCATCATTAATCAGGACTACATCTTTTCAAAATTAAACTACACTAACAACCAAACTAGTCATCAAATGAGGCCATGTACTGCGCTCTCGTCCTGAAAGCCTTAACAAGGAGCCAAAAAACCACCGCTGCCCACATAGGGGCTAAAACTCACAAGATGGCGGTAAAAACCTCATCAGCATCTTGAGCCATTGAAACATCAGCCGAATAGTCTTACCTGCAGCCGCAGCGGTGGGTTTCAAAAGGCTAATGAGTTCCGCGGGACCGTTGAGTCTATCGGAGTCGAAAGAGCTAAATGCCCACGCATTGGCAGAAAAGTTCCCTGTCGGCGAACAGAAAGACATCAATTATAGGAGGTTAGTGTGTTACGCAGCCGCAATGGCGGAAGATGAAAAGGCTACGGGTCCCGCAGCCTAAAGACAAGAACAACAAAACCTAGACAAAGCATCGGTGAGCAGAGTGGTTATATGGCAGACACTTAGTCTGCTCAAGAGCCGCAATGGAAGAAAACAAACAAAAAACAGCCTTCGATCAAAACCAAAAACTTTTCGATAAGGCGCAAAAAAAAATCATGAAACGTTAAGTGTCCGAAAAACCTATGGTCATGCAGCGGCTCCACAAAATCAAACAACCCCGACCCAAAATTTCGTCAACCTCCGATATTGCAAACAAGTCAAAACAACACAACATGATGTCAGAGGAGTCAAAGACTATCCTGCGGAATGGTCATCGTTCAGCTTCCGCAATGGAAACTCCATAAAGAAACATGGCTCTGATACATTGTCTAAAAGGCCTCCGAAACAGTGGCTGGAAGGAGAAATATGCTTCCGAGAACAAAGAATAAATCGTGAATCAAAGGGCAAAAAACCAAACTAAATTCCACAACCCACAGCAATTTCAAGCATGAGCAATTTGCTGAAAGCGCGAAGAGAGTTAACCTCAAAATGGTCCAAACCTGTAGCAGAAGGAAAACAAAACAAAAACAGAGTTCATGGATCCAAACAATTCTAAGCATTGATAAAAATTAATAAAAAGGGGGGGGGAGCCAAAATTTCAAAAATTTGGGGAGACAGTTGCAGCTGCAACAGAGTGCAATCAATATTTCCACTAATCCAGTGCAGAGATACAGGACCAAGAACATATAGATACACATGCACTACATCAGAAGCTTGGTGCATGAGCAGGTCATATCATTGTAGTCTTTCCCATATGCAGAGAAAAATGCTGACATCTTCACCAAAAGATTAACATAGAATACATTCACCTATCTAAAATCACTTATTGGAGTGGGTGACACATGGTGATTCTTGATACTCACTTAGATTAGCTCCATGTCCGTTTTTTAGGGAAGGTTTTATTCCCATGATTTTTTCCTCCTTACCTTGGTTATATGGACAAATAAACTTTGTAAGAGGTGACTTGAGACTTAGTTTCCAAGGAATCAATAATTTTGTGATTTATTTACACTAATTTGGGATTAAGTGGGGGTGTTATAGAATTATACCACCTTAGTACCATGGTCATACACCTAGGACACATTTTTATTTGTTTCATACTTATGTTATATGGTCCAAAACTAGGTTGTGTTGGTTAAGCAAGATCCTTTTGGTGTTTTGGACTCATTAATTCACCAAGGATCCCACATTTGATCATTCTGGTTACCCATGCACCCTCATTTATGATATTTTATTCCGTGTTGCACTCCCACTCCATAAAACAAAGAAATTGGTTTACCAGAGGTGCCCATGCATGGTATTTGGGTGTTTTGTCTCTTTTGGACCATTTATTGATGCGTAGAACCACTCCCACTCACCCATGCACTCCACCACACATACCCTACCTTCATGTATGTCCTAGAGTTCTCCAACCACGTTCACACATGCATTCATGACTATTTGAGCTGGTTTACGAGCTCATTGGTACACCTAGGGGGGTTTGAGGTCCAATATAAGCCTGCCAAATGTATGCATCCAAATTTCCTCCAAAGGATAATTATTTTATCCAAATTTAATATAAACATGTTCCAAGAATATTTACATACTGGACAGTGATAATAAACTCAGTTATTGGCACCATTATTATGTGTTAATTTCAACCTTTTCATGGGTTTTCTAAGTAATTTGTGAATATATTGAGTTATGAGGATTCCTTTAGATCCTATATATTGTCGTGAATTCAATTTTCATGACAAGGAATTCCGATTTTTTTTAAGAATGGTGAAGTAATACTTGCGAATTTGACGAAGTGGCAAAACCTCTAGTGTAAATGGAGATCGGCAAAAGCAATACAAGCAAGCCATAGCCAAACGGTATAAAATACAAATTACCTAAGGATTTCTATAAATTATTTAAAGCAAATGCGATGCAGCATAAAACTCGGTAAACCAAAAATTCTGACAATATCTTCCAAATCCTCATAAGATAAGTTGTAATTAAGAAATAGGCCCATGTATGAACGAAATGACCATCCTTCTTACATTGATGGAAACAAAATGCATTGATGAAGCATTTACAAAGAGAATTGATATCTATGAAGGGACATCGATAATTTTTCTTCATTGACCCAAGCGACAATGAACAAACAAGCAACCAGAGTGACCCCACAAACCTTGATCGTAAACCAAAGGCACCTGGCTGAAAATTCCTCAGCGTGAAACCTTCGCAAAAACCTTGGAATGAAAAATTTGCAATGGGTATTCCCAATTTTCAAATAAATGAATATTATAAATTTGTAGAGAGATACAAACGTTTCATCCATGCAATCAAGAAAGGAAGAACACTGCAGTGAAGGACACTGTCAGGAAAAATTGGACTGTCAATCCAAACATGCGCCATAAAATTGAAGTTGACCACTAAAGGTGCATGAAAAAAAATATGTTGGGATATAATTCTATCGATCCATTCATGTGCAGGACCAACCATTTAGGGCCACACTCAAAATTCCAGTCAAAACATGCTATGCATCCTATCCAGATTCCATTCCCCCACCTATCAATCCTTAATCGTGAAGGCTATCACTCTGGTCATGCGCATGATAGACCAAAAATAAACAAAGGAGGTAATAAACCACACTTGATTTACGAAATATGGGTGCAGCAAAAAATAATTAACACAACCACTGGAAAAACACCTGAGACACCTATCCAACTACCCAAACACACACAAGATAGACCCTTAAGCAACAAATGGAGGTAATAAACTTTCTTCAAAACCCAAACTAACAGAACCCTTGTCAAAATATGCTAGGCACCTTTCGAATTGCCCAAACACACACATGACTAACCCTCAAGCATCAAATAGAGGTAATAAGTGTGCATTAAAACCTAGTTAACAAAGCCCTTGTCAAAAGACATAATACACATGTACCACTTCCCGAACATGCACAAGATGGACCCTCAATCAACAAACGAAGGTCATAAGTAGGCATCCAAAATCAAGTTAAAATATTAGAGGAAATTTCAACTCAAAATGGGCCTCCTAAAATGAATTAATAAAATAATAGTTAAAATAATAAAATAATATTTATTAATTTTGGAGGAAGAAAAGAAAAAAAACTATTTTTTTGTTTGTATTTTTGACATATCTCCCTTTGTTTTTACTCAAATTTCGATTGGGAGAGCTCGTTGGATGCGGAATTAAATTCCACATCCAACAAGTACCCACTCAGCATACTTTTGATAGACCCCGCTACCCCAAAAACAAGAAATACCTGAAAAACATCATCATTCCATTTTTGCAGGTATTTCTTGTTTTTGGGGTAGAGGGGTCCATCAAAAGTATGCCGAGTGGGTACTCGTTGGATGCGAAATTTAATTCCGCATCCAACGAGCTCTCCCGATTGAAATTTGAGTAAAAACACAGGGAGATATGTCAAAAATACAAACAAAAAAAGTAGTTTTTTTTATAATACCTATCCCCAAATTTATATTAAAAAAGTGTTTAAGACCTATATGGTATTTCAAATTTAAATCAATTTCATTGGCTAACACATGATGACATGGAATTTGAATAAAAGTTAAAAGGCCCATTTTGAGTTGAAATTTCCTCTAATGGAACCCTATCAAAACATGTAATCTTGCATCGAAACCCAGTTAACATCAACCCTTGTCAAATCACATGAGACACCTATCCAACTGCTCGAACACGCATATTTCGGACCATCATGTAGCAAACAATGGTAATAATCCTACTTATTTACCAATGTTAACAAAACAGCTATCCAACACATGAGACAACTATCCAACTGCCATTCAGCAATCACCAAGACACATGTCAGCACACTATTTGATGGAGCGATGAGGAATCTAGAGACCACTGTGTCCATCGTTTGAGTCCTTCGGCATAAATATATTATGCTTCTATACACCATGTATAATAACTAAGGAAATCCTATTGAAATGTAAATGGTCATGTTATAACATGTATTATATGTCTACATGTTGTGCATCAACGTATATTTTAATGTTAGAAAAATACAAAAAGTAAAAGCAAATAACAATAACATTATAACACAACATTTACATGGAAACCTTGTTGTGTGTGGGTAAAACCATGACGCAATGGTAGCTTTGATATTTCATTATTACTTGGAAAAAAACTTACAATGTTTTATGTTGTTGTGATACAATGTCAATAGTCACTTCCCTTTCATAAAATACATATGAGGTTCCAGAAGAAACTAAAATACACTAGAAAGTTCTAGGAATTTTCACCTTAAGGGATCCACCCCCACACCCCTAAGAAAGGGAAGGCTAGCTATATACGAAAATGTCAAAGATATGGATATTGACTTCACCTCCTATATTGACTTTAGTTGCTGCCACATATTTTGCTTTAGTGGTTGATAAGGTCACCATGAGCTACAAGTTATATGTCCAACCTACAACTCCACCATTAGGAGTGAAAGCATATCCTATAGTAAACTTTCATCCATCTCTTTCTCCACCAAAATTAGAATATGGAAAACCTTTATTTTGTAAAGCTATTGATCTATAGAAAATAATAATTTTTTAATAGTTCCTTAAATATCTAAGTATTAACTTCATAGCATTCTCATGCACCTTACTAATATTTTCCATGAACCGACTATGACCCCTAATGCTTGGAAACTATCTAGTCTAGTGCTTACCATGGTGAACATGAGGCTCCCTAATGTTGATGAATATGGTACATGAGACATTCTTCTATTATTTGCTTCTGTGTTAGGACATTGTTTGAAAGACAACTTGAAGTGTGCAGGAAGTGGGGTGCTAACTGGTTTTTCATTCTGCATATTGAACCGATGTAAAATCTATTCTATGTATGAATTTTGACTTAACCAAATTTTCCTACATGTTTTTCCCTTGTGTATATTCATCCCTATAATTTGATTTGTTGCTCCTAAATCCTTCATTTCAAATTTCCTATCCAACTGAGCCTTAAGATGAATGTTTTTCTTCATAATGGGCTTGTGACTAGCATATCATCCATATACAACAACAAGATAATAAAACTCCCATAAAACCTCTTATAATATACACAATGATCAACTTTGACTTCTATTGAAATTGTGTCTCTTCATGATGGTGTCAAATTTTTTGAACCATGTCCTTGGTACATGTTTCAATCTACACATAAATTTCTTGAGTTTGCAAACCAAATTCTATTTTCCTCTTTCTTTATATCCCTTATGTTGATCCATATATAATTTTTCCTTGAGATCATAATGTAGGAAAGTAGTTTTTACATCCAATTGCTCCAACTCTAAGTACTGTGTTGTTACAAGTGTAAGTAAAACACTTATAGTAGTTAGCTTCAAAACTAGAGAGAATATTTCATTAAAATCTATACTAGAACTATGCACATAACCTTTTGAAGCCATCTAGACAGTATAACATTCCAACAACCCATCATTGTTATTCTTTAATTTATAAACCCACTTGTTTTCAACAACAACTTTCTTCCTAGTGGGATATCCATAACTTCCCACATTTCATTCTTGTGTAGTGATTTGATTTCTTTATCCATATTTATTTCCTCCATTATCTGCATTGTTAGATTCTCTAGCTTCCTAAAATGAATTGGGTTCACCATAACTAGTTAACAAAGTTAAAGAAGTTGGAAATTAGGAGAATACCTTTTTGGACATAGCTTAGGATGTATATATCTTTTATGTTGTGGTTGTTGAACTTGTTTCTCTTTATGATGATTAAAAGCTTCTTGTTCATCTTCACTCATTTCTACTTCAACATGTACAATATTAGGTGTCTATTGTGCATCCTTCCTTTGCATGTATTTTTAATTAAAATTAAAATCTCAACTAATAGTTACCTTATTATAAATAGGATCCCACAATGTATACCCCTTCATTTCATTATCGTAATCATGAAAAAACAAATTTCCTTGACTTTGGATCAACCTTAGACCTATTTTCTTTAGGTACATGGGAAAATGCATCACAAGGAAGGATACACAAATAATAATAATATATCAACTAGCTTACCATGCCAAACATCCTATAGAATCTTTCCATCCAATGCAACTATATATGATTTGCTTATAAGATAGGAAATTGTACTAACAATCTTTGCTCATAATCCATTATCCAACCTAAATATGTTGAGCATGCTTCTTCTATCTTCCATATTTGTGTGATTCATTTGCTCTGCCACACCATTTTTTTGTGTAGTATATGGAGTAGTCTTATGGATCTTAATTCTTTCTTGCATACAAAATTGATCAAATTCCTTTTAGAAATACTCTTTTCCATTATACAATATAAGACATAAACATGCTTCCCCAAAATATTCTCGACTCATGCCTTGTACTTCTTTTATTTTCAAGGCCTTCTAACTTTTTTCCCAGAAAATACATCCACACTCTTCTAGAATAATCATCTATAAAAGCTATAAAATATATAGCACCATTTATAGACATTGTGGGGACAAGTCCAAATATATTAAAATGAACAAGTTGAACAAGATCTAAAATTTTATGAGAGCTTGTATTAAACTAAACTCTTTTCTGTTTTCCAAAAATATGGTTCCCATACAAGTCTAAATTACATGACTTAATCACATAAATAATACCTTGTTCATGCAAAAAAAATTAAACCTTTTTCACTCATATGTCCAAGTCGTTGATGCCACAACAGCGTTGCATCTAGAACAATCGTCGAGTATGTTGTTGTAGCAATATTTGTGATTGTATCACTACACAAATGATACATGGTTTCATAATATTATATTTTTTCTACCATTATGGCTCTTTTGGTAATATTGCAACTATAATCACCAAAGGTAGTAGAATACCGTAGTTTATCCATCATCTTGATTGAGAGTAAATTATTTCATAGATTCCATACATGTCATACATCACACAACTTCCTTTCCCTCCCATCATCTAGCTTGATACCAATATCCCCTCTTTCCACAATTTCTAGAGGATGATTTTCACCCAATTAGACCATCCCACCACTATAGGGTTAATACTTGACAAACTAATATCTATGTGGAGACATGTGGAAAGGTGCACTTGAGTCCAAAACCCATGCGTATAAAAGAGAGCTTCTATTGTCGAGATACAACACCTCACATGTTTTCCTTTCTTTTGAATATATTGCGCTAGCCTCAAATAATGGTTGATCTAGCTTCTTTTCCTTCTTTAGATGCCAATCATCCTTCTTCTAGTGCCATGTTTTCCCATAGTTTCAACACTTCTATTTTAGCTTGTGTCCTTTGGAATTATATTTGGAATGTGATTTATCTTGTTGAGCCATTACACTAGATCAACCTATCACATATAGGGATTGAAGGGTAGATGGATTTGGAGATGATTTTTTATATTTCTAAACATGTTCAAGTGTAATAATGCATATAATTCTTAAGAAAAATAGAAAGTAATCAATGACATTCACACAAAGTACACATAAATTTACCCTAGAAACCCTAAAGGGGAAAACCAACTTAACTTAGAGATTCACCGCTCTCTGTGTTTCTTTTTCATTGTTTTAATTCAACCATTTACAATACAATATAAGACATACACCAACCTCCAAAACCCTAATTACCATAGAAAAATCAGATTACAATGGGTTGGAAACCATCGATCAAAAACTACAAAATACAAAGAAAAAAACAAACCCCCATACCCCTTCATTTTTTGGTCAACCCTAGAACCCCCACCGAAAGGGGGGAAGTCATGCAGAGAATATAACACATACTTGACAATTTTCACCTCAACTATTCTCCCAAAAAAGTGGCTACCACATCATCAAATTTCAGATTTCTTGATGATGAGCAAGTGATGGTGATAACCAATTGGTCCCAGGTTTATGTATTTGAGAGGGAATAACGTAAAATGATTTCTCTATCCTCATCCTACACCTTTACACCAACTAATAGAAAATTATTGATTAAGTATTAAAATCATTGAGATGATTTTCCATAGTTTAACCCTCCTTCATCCTCAGATGATAAAGTTTTTTTTCCAGGAAAACCTTATTTCTTGTGAATTTAGTTTCATACATCTTCCCAAATTTATCACAGAGGCCTTCCACGGTATTTTATTTAGAAACATTGAACAAGACAGATTTTTTTAGGAAAAGACAAATTATAGAAACCACCTTCTTGTCCAACTTTGTACACTCCTCATCTATCTTGTCGCATGGTTTTTTTGCAATCCCTTTCAAGGTAGGGCTTGGTTGTTTTGAACCAACAAATCCTCCACCTTCATCTTCCATGGGGAGAAATTATTTCCGTCAAAATTCTCCACTTTGAATTTGGTTAAATATGCTATCACTATTGCAACTCTCACTTGTAGAAAACCCTATGGATGTGATTTTTCTAGGCTCTAATACTATATGTTAGGAAAATATAAAAAAACAGATTAAAAAACAATAACAATAGAACATGGGATACACATGGAAACATTTATATGCACAGGTAAAACCATGGGGCAATGAGAGCTTCAAAATTTTATTATCACTCAACAAAAAAGTTACAATGATTTCTTCTATTTTGATACAATGTCAAAAGTCACTTCCCTTTTATACAATAATTATGAGGGTCCCAGAAGTAATTGAAAAACACTAGAAGAGTTTATAATTATTTTCTTTGGGGGATTTGTTCTAACACCCTTAAGAAGGGGGGGATAGCTCCCCCCCTTGCAATCCCCCCTATGGATATGAATCATGCAACTGGATAGTCGTGTACAACTATATAGGAAAATGCCTAAGATTTGGATATTGAATTGAATTCCTAAGATTTTATGAGAATACAAATTTCAAAATAGTGAAAATTTTGTTCTTTCCAACTCCTCCCCTTAGACAATCTTATCTCTTCTATGCAAATCATTTAATTTGTAAGTTCTCCATGTTTTCACCATAAGTTTGTTGTTGTTGACATCTTATATCACTATGCAATTAATTAGGTTAACATTCCCTTTTTCAAATAAAGGAGAGCATGAAAGGAGGTGCATTTTCAAGAAAAAATAAGTAGTAATTGATTTATTCATTTTCATTAAATTGTATTTAAAATATATGTAAATATAAAAATGTGTTTCAACTTAGTTATTCCAATATAATATTTATTTTTACTCAAAACTATCTTTTTCTAGACAAATATAGACTAAATTACCAACCATCCAACCATTTCAACATGATCATTTTCAGGATCACAACCTTCATACTAATTCTCAATCATTCTCTTTAATGGAATTCCCATTTTCAATGCCTTCCATGTTTGTAATTACTGCATTGGTTTTCCAACTCTTCTTGTGTTAAACCCTAATCATTATAATTATCTTGCATATGTTGTTTCAATGTTTGCTCAGGTTGATTCAATTGCATAATGTAGTTTGTTCTTCCAATGTATATATCATTTATGCTTATTTTCTCCATGTCCTTCACTTACAATATAATTGGGATTCGAATTGCATATAGTAAACAATTTATTTCCTAGATTGCATTGCTACATGGTTTATTTGATGTGTAATTATTGCAATGATCTATAATTTTAGAAAAAATATCATTTTTTCTTTGTCTTGTGGGCCATGATTATATCCCATTTTAATAAGCAATACAACTCCCACAATGAACAATTACCATATTTCCCCCATTTGATAAGGTTAAATTTGATCAAAGGGTGATCCTTATAAGCTTATTTTGTCAAATTTGATATTCTATGTTATGCCTAAAGTACAAATATGTACCTATAACATGATATAATATGTACCTATTCTTTGTTGCAATCCTCCTTAATGGTGTAATTGTTATGGAATAGCCCACTAGGATAATAGTAGTGTGGCTATGGTGGATGTTCAATGTAAATTAGACTAAGTCCACTTGTTTGTTATTATTAAGCGATGCCCACTTTTTAATTACATGAAATACATGTAATCATGGATTCCATTCTCATCTAGCATGTGTTAGAGTATTTTGTATGTGAATTTAAGTCATTGAGATGTTCCCCCACCTTAATTAGCAAGTAAACATAAGTGGATGATTGTGTGATGTTTCCCTACTTTAAGGGTTTTGATACTGTTGATCCCAGTTTTGTTATCATTTTCGGCTGTTAATTTACATGTTTGACATATGTTTTGTCACTTTTTGACATGTTTTCTGTCATGTAGCTCACTATTCATCCCCAGGTATGACTATATTTTGGGTTTATAAAAGTTCTTGTTCATGCTTGTTATTTCATGATTTTATTAGTTAAATTGATGATATTTGATATATGTTTGAAGCTTAATTCATTATTGCGGACTATATCCCTCAACGAGCCAATGAACAGACAACACATCCACCCTAGATATGCGTAGAGCATATCCAGCTCACTGTCCAACTCACCGTTCAGTCCACCAAGCCAGCTGCATGCTTTTTGTGATGGATTCCCAAGCGTTAAAGTATGGAACGGTTTTCAAACTGCCTATAATCCACGCATATGGATGGTAGCATGATCCTTGTTCTAGAAGACCTGTCATTGTGCTCCTCTGCTTGAAACCACGCCACCAATCACGCCATCAACCATGCCAAAGAAGACCCATATGACACCTCACGCGCGAAGGAGAACTGATGTGCAATGAAAGAGGAAGAAATGCTATGTGTTGGCTCATGATCAATTGATTGCAGTAATGGTTGACTAAATTTAGAGAGCGGTCGACCACTAAAGGGTTGACCTGCTTACCTCTGTAAACATTATATATATATGCCTCTACGCGAGTGCTTAGTTAGCAAGTTTATGCATGTAATCAGTCGTTGTTGAAAAAAAATATGTAATAGTGTTTCTCACTTTAATAGAAGTTATGCTCATGCTGTATATGATCATGTTCATGTAAATCATTTAGTGAGTCATCACTCTGATTATTGGGAGGGCCCCTCATCAACCAGAGGTTTCATTCTTATGTGTATTTTCCTGTATCTCTTTCTTTGCATTAGCTTAACTTCATTTATATGCAATTTGGTTTTCTGCAATTATTTGTTTCCAGTAGCATAGATTACCTTATAATGTTGTGTTGTTAAAGTAGTTTCATTTCCATAGATAATTAACCGGTTGCGCGCATCACTTTGCTTTCAGTTTGTTTTCCAACTTTCCTTTCAGTCTTATGTTTGGTTTCATTGTTTCCAATTAGATAGAAATTAGTTAGTTTAATTTTGTAGGTTTAGTTTTGCTATAGTTAGGTTTTATTTTATCTAAGTTTTAGATTTAGTTTAATGATATTTCAGTTTGTTTTATGATCGGAAACAGTTTCTTTTTATAGATTAGTATAAGTTATCTTTTTAACAATAGATTCAGTTTCATTTACTTCTGCTTTGCTGTAGATTCATTTGGCATATTTCAATTTGTTTAAAAATGCAATAGATAATGGTGTTTTTATAAATATGAATTAATTTAAGTTACTTTAATGTTGAATTTGATTATTAGGTAGGATTTCTTATGCATTTTTGTTATCATGTGCATAAATCAGCTGCTATCGAAATCATTTAGATTAACCATTTCTTAAAAATTCTAGTGTTTTCTGTATACAAACTATCATTCAGACAGCCTGTTTAGCCTATTGTTCAGAATTTCCTTCCAGTCTGTTGTCCAACCTTTCATTAGCCTTTAGTGTTTTTAATCTGTTTTAAGCATGTTTCTTTAGCTTTTTTATTATATTTTGACTGTGGTAGATGTTGATGTATTTGTAACTTCGGAATTTATTCATTTGTATATCTTATGTATTGTACCCCGATGTTCCTATCGGTAAGTATTTGTAATGTAAACAAGTCATGTAAAGTCATTGAGGTTAACCCTCAATTGTAAGTTGGGGCAATAGTCCCCATAATTGAGTTAAGGTTAACCCTCCTCATTCATCGGAGGCAAAGTCCCCACAGTTGTAGGGCACTAGGGTTATTAGACTCTCCTAGAGAATTCGGCCCTGGTAAGTAATTGTTAAGTGAGGCCGACTTGTTGGAGTGGACAATAAGTGAACAAAAGAATATAAATAGAGAGTGAATCTCTGTATTTATCACACACACACTCACTCACTAGAGCGCATGAGTGAGAGAGGAGAAGCTCTCCCAAGTGAGAGAGAGAGAACGGCTGTGGACATCATCTTTTCTGTCTTTGGGTTTTTACCAGTTGCCATTGGTGCTCATTCTTTCTCTGAGGAAGTTGTGGGGTTTTCTCCTTTATGGTTTCCCAAAGGAAAATATCTTGCATCTATTGTCTCTTGTAATTGATTGTTGTGCATGCTATTCTCTCAATTAAGATCCTAAGATCATATTCCTTAAATGATAAAAATCTAACATGGTATCAAAAATAACCTGAGAAGAAGACATTGCGTAGCTGCAGAAGCTAGGGATTCTTACTTTTTGGGTCTCTCTCCACAATCCATCAGCAAAAGTATGCTGTACTAACTCTCCATTGAAGGGCACATCTTTCTGTCGAAGCAGAATTTGATTCCAGGCATTTTTAGTTTTTGCTGCGGGAAATTAGGGCTTTTTACAGAAGAGGAATTTTTGAATGAGCTTGGCATAGGATTTATCTCCTCATCAAAGTCAAAGTTTAAATACCAAGGTTGATATTTTTGGTTGGGTGAAACTCTGGGAAAGTCAAACCCTTGTTTGACCCTGGGCCTGAAAAAACCTAAAATACTAAAATGGGTAGTTTTGGTACATTCTCTATATCTTGGGATTGAAGCAGTATCAGGGGCCAAAACTGTTACAAACCAAATATAAAATCCTAATGTACCCTGCATAAAAATTTAAGCCTCAGATTCACTATATTCTGGTAGATATGTTTCCTCCAAATCAGGGTTCCAGCCTCTTCCAGGATTCATCCCTAAATAGGATATCTAGGGATAATTGCAATATATCGGGCTACAAATATCCAAATGAAATTTAGCAAGATTTTCTAGATAGGTCATTGACTTTACTTTCTGTGGTAAAATTTTCAGACCCTGAAGGTGCAATAGTGACACGTGGCATTCTGTACGTGGCATTCCGTACAAGTTCACTATGCTGAACAATCCTAAAATAAGTCACCTTGAGAAAACTATCATAAGTCCCAATTGGTGAAACCAATTCTGTTCAAACTTATGATGTTGGAACAAGGATAGACGAGGTTACCTTAGTACAAAATTTCAGATATGGAGGAGCATTGATTTTGGAGATACTGCAGAAATAGTATTAGGCATTTCTGCAGAAGAAATTGGAAAACTAGGGCTTCCTGTTCCGGGAGCTTTCCTCCACTATTTTTAGAAAAGGAGTACACTGGATAGCTTGCCTTGAAGAGGTTTGTCTTTCTATCCAATAAGATCTAAAAGATTCCAAGTTTTGAAAATTAGGGTTTCTCTAACAAACCCTAGATCAGCCAGCTCCGGAACCAAGACGAACACCTCAAATCGGTAAGATCTAATCTTTTGCTATTTGTAGTTGAGGTTCTCATTTGAAGATGACTAATCACACCATCTTGATGACAAGCTTGGTGAGGCTGAAAACTTCCAAGCAAGGAAGTATATGATCTCACTAGTTCTTAAAGGAAATGAATTGGACACCTACATAAGTAGAGAGGTTCCAGTTCCAGAGGGAGATGAGGCTAAAAGCCTTACACAAGAACAACTTGGTCAAGGCCAACAAGATCATTGCTGATTCAATCATGGATCACCTTATACCACAAGTGTATTCCCTAAAGACACTGAAAGAGATGTTTGATTCCTTGACCAAGATATTTGAAGTAAAGAACATAAATCGAAAGATGACTTTGAGAAAACAGTTGAATAATGTGAAGATCTAGAATACAGAGACCGTACAGTCATACTTTAAAAGTGTCTCTCAAATCAAAGAACAACTTGAAGTGGTAGAATACAAAGAAGTGGAGAATGCAGAAGTTATGATAACCACCTTGAATGGCCTCCCAGGATCATGGGATTCATTCATTCGAGGAATGTGTGCCAGAAGGAAGTGATTACTTTCAGTAGACTCTAGGAAGAACACACACAAGAAGAAGCTTGACTCATAATAAGAGAAAAGAAGATGGGAGAAACTGAAGATGAAGCTCTCAGCATCCAAAGAAGATCCCTCAAGTGATGAGGAATATGAAGGACTCAACTCCTGAATAACCTCTTATCCATCTTATCATTTGGAAAAGAAATGATGTTGTTATGAATGAAGAAGATGATGAAGCTGAAAGAAGGATTCTATCCATGAAACAAATAAAGATAAGTATTCAATTATCATTTCATGATATTGTTTTGTTATGCACTTGTTTATATTCAATTGATGTGTTATGCATGATAGAATGTTTGCATTAATGACAGTATACTACTAATATGCATGTGATGGGTAAGTAGCTCATGGTGCTATAAAACACTCCATTGATACTTATCTAGAATGAAACCTCTTTCCTGACATATTGGATTAGTGCACAATATAAATGTTGTCCCGGTAGAGATGGACAGCATCTAGAAAGTTTCTGTGAGATATGGATGAATGTTGTATTGGATAAAATAGTTGCATGATCATATACTTATGCATAATAATTTTCCATTATGAATATGCCTTATGAAATGTTTCTAACCATACAAATGCATTTGACTTGTAGGAAAGATCGCGTACATAATCACCTACAAGAAAAAAAGGATGAGACTTGTTCCAAAGAACAAGTGATGACAGATAAAGAAGAATATGACAATACTTTCAAAGAATTCAAGATGTCTCAGACACAGTGTGGTTATGTGAAATTGTTGAGCGACATCATTGATGTAGAGCCTTCCAGCTATGAAGAAGTAGACAAGAATAAAGGGAAGGAGATTACTAGTTCAAGAAGAATGATTTCTAGGATGCAGCATTGAGACCTGAAGGGAAGTTCATAGTATCTTCCACATGGATCTACAAGATCCAACATGCAGTAGATGACAACATCGTGGGATACAAGGCAGGATTCGTAGCACGAGGATCCTCATGGAAAAAAGGCATAGACTACAAAGAGAGATTTGCATCCAGTGGGAGTTGAGGCACATGACAGGAAGACTCATGTTTGCAAATTAAAGAAGACCTTGTATGAGCTCAAAAGACACCCATGGGATAACATATACATGAGAAGCTTGATAAAGATCTTAACCTTTGCTACAAGGTTGAATATGAAATCCTATAGAGGATGACAAGCTCACAGATGGATGCTAGAAGAACATTTTCAAGATAGAGGATATTGGTATCCAGTGACCCTACATGGATACATAGAATAATAGTAGCAAATGAAGCTACTTGTCATTCCAGTAGAGGATACATAGAGTACGAAAGGTAGAGGGAGAATGATGCTCCGCTTCAGAGGGAGTGACTACAGAAGATCCTGAGGTTTGACATGGTACAACAGGATGGACAGATTACCAATTACTCTAGGCTTTACCTTTGTTTCAAGGTTGAAGGAAAAAGACCAGTGATGCTCTTGTTACATGTCGATGACTTGTTCCTGACAAGAAAAGAGGAACTCATTAAAGTTGCAAGAAGGAGACTTGCTGCCGAGTTTGAGATGAAGGACTTGGATATGATGCACTACTTTCTAGGCATAGAGGTGTGGCAGAATGCAGATGGAATCTCCCTGGGACAAGGGAAGTATGCAATAGAGATCCTAAAGAGGTTCAGGATGGTGGACTGTAAGGCCATGACCACACCTATGGAATCAAACCTGAAGCTATTGAGTGTTGCTTCATCAGAGTCAATTGATGCCACGATGTATCGTCAAATGCTTTGCTCCTTGATGTACCTAAGGAATACGAGACCAGATATTTGCTTTGTTGTGAACACATTGAGACATGTTCACCTGATGGTTGCAAAGCATGCAGTGAGGTACCTGAAGGGTACAATTGAGTATGGGCTCAAGTATGATACAAATATGAATATTAACCTGGAGGTTTATGTGGATTCATATTGGGTAGGTAGTTCCATTGATAGGAAGAGCACTTCTTGGTGTAGCAGGAAGAATTCCTGCGTGGCACTAAGTACAGCCAAGGAAAAATATGTTGCCACTTGCTATTTGGGAGGTAGTATGTTTCAATTTAAAACTACTGTTTGATTTGGTTGATCTAACTTGAATTTTTGTATGATGTAGAGAGGAGCATTGAAGCTCTAGTATGTGATCTAGATCGAGATCTCTCAAAAGAAGGAGTTCTAGCATATCCGTTGAGACAGGTTGTTTGAGCATAAATCCTGGAGAAGCTCGTAGGTTGCTCAGACGTAATTGGTCCTGTAGGTTGTCCTTGGATGTAATCGGTCCTAGCAAAGCTCGCAGGTTATCCTTGGACGTAATCATCCCTGATGTGATTCTATGCTAGAAATGGCCAGAGTGAAGTTTGAGTACTTTAGGGAGAAGCTTGGTGTTCTCTAGATCAAGGTTCCCTCCAAAGGGAATTGATGTGTCCGTTGGCCTTTCTGACATGGTGGAAGGCTGAGCTTCACATGGCCAGATGTAAGTGTAGAGATGCTTTGATGTGATTGTGGGTTGTGTTACCGCATGATCAGTGCAGACATATTCCGACGTGATTGTGGGATGTGTTCCCACATGATCAGCGCAGAGCCATTCTGATGTGATTGAGGGATATGTTCCCACATGATCAAATATAAGTGCAGCTATGCTTTGATGTGATTGTGGGTTGTGTTACCACATAATCAGTGCAGACATATTCAGATGTGATTGTGGGATGTGTTCTCACATGATCAGTGCAGATCCATTCTGATGTGATTAAGGGATGTGTTCCCACATGATTGGATGTAAGTGCAGCGCCTTTTTGACATGATGAGGTCGGATGTAAGTGCAAATACTTTCTGACATGATTAGGTCGGATGTAAGTGAAATTCCTTTCTGACATGATGAGGTCAGATGTAAGTGTAGAGCCTTTCTGACATGATGAGGTTGGATGTAAGTGCAAAGCCTTTCTGACATAATGAGGTTAGATGTAAGTGCAGATCCTTCCTAACATGATGAGTTCGGATGTAAGTGTAGAGCCTTTTTGACATGATGAGGTCGGATGTAAGTGCAGAGCCTTTCTGACAAGATGAGGTTGGATGTGAGTGCTGGGCCTTTCTGACATGGGTTTTGTATGTGTTCCTCCCATGGTCAGATGTGAGTGTTGGGAATGCCTTTCTAACATGGTTCTTGGATGTGTTCCTCCCATGGTCAGATGTAACTATTGAGTGGGCCTTTCTGACATGGTTAATTCCATGGTCAGATATAAGTGCTAAAGACAATGAAGACCTACATGAAGGCTAGGCCAACAACCAGCATGAAAAAGGGATGGCTCTGTAGAACTTCCTATGATGAGTAGAATTGAGATAGCACCCATGATGATGACCTAGTGATGATCTAGACTTGATGATGATCCAGTGATGATCCAGATCAAGTGATGATCTGGACTTGATGATGATCCATTAATGCTCCAGATCAGGTGATGATCCAGACTTGATGATGATCCAGTGACGATCCATATCAAGTGATGATATAGACTTGATGATGATCCAGTAACGATACAGATCAAGTGATGATACAGACTTGATTATGATCTAGTGATGCTCCATATCAAGTGATGATCCAGTGATGCTCCAGATCAAGTGATGATCCATACTTGACGATGATCTAGTGATGCTCCAGATCAAGTGATGATCTAGACTTGATGATGATCCAGTGATGATCCAGATCCAGTGTTGATCCAGACTTGATGAAGATGAATTGAAGATGAAGATGACTTGAAGATGATCTAGATGATATAGAGAAGAAGACTTGTGCTAATAAATTGTGTTGAAAGAATACCTTCCTAGTCAAGAGGGAGTGTTGATGTATTTGTAACTTTGGAATGTATTTATTTTTATATCTTACGTATTGTACCCCGATGTTCCTATCAGGAAGTATCTGTAATTTAAACAAGTCATGTAAAGTCATTGAGGTTAACCCTCCATTATAATTCGGGACAATAGTCCCCAGAATTGAGTTAAGGTTAACCCTCCTTATTGATCAGAGGGAAAAGTCCCCACAGTTGTGGGGCACTAGAGTTATTATACTCTCCTAAAGAAGCCGGCCCTGGTAAGTAATTGTTAAGTGAGGCTGACTTGTTGGAGTGGATATTAAGTGAACAAAAGAATATAAATAGAGAGTGAGCATCTCTATTTATCACACACACACTCACTCACTAAGGCGCATGAGTGAGAGAGGAGAAGCTCTCTCAAGTGAGAGAGAGAGAGAACAGCTATGCATATCATCTTTTCTGTCTTTGGGTTTTACTACTTCCATTGGTGCTCATTCTATCTTTGAGGAAGTTGTGGGGTTTTCTCCTTTATGGTTTCCTCAAGGAAAAGCTCTTGTTTCTATTGTCTCTTGTGATTGATTGTTGTACATGTTATTCTCTAAGTTAAGATACTAAGATCATATTGATTAAATGATAAAAATCTAATAGTAGATAGATAATAGTTATATTTATTATTAAAGCCTTAAGTTAGACTATTTAAAGTATTAATTAAAGTTTTATTCTTATTTTTCCTTTCACCTTATGTTTTGAGTTATGTCTTGTGTTTTCGTTTATTGTGGTTTTTTATTTCTTTCTTCAGTATTGTTGAGATACCTTGTAATTATGTATTTGGCTTGGATTGATTTATCCTTTTGTATAGAGAGTTTAGGGTTAGATATGTCAATGTTAGGAAAGTACGCTAGCACTTTGTAGATTGGTTATAGTAGTAGGACCTTTTTCTTCACTGTGTGATTACTGAAAAGATTTAGAGAGTAGGACTTAAAAGAGTTATCTTTATTAAGTTTTCTACTTGCTTCATAATTTCAATCTTCTTTATTAAGTTTTCTACTTGCTTCTTTTTATTAAGATCTGTTATTTGTCTATAAGCTATATTTTCTTTACATCTGAATTCCTTATAAGTTAGAATCATTTTCTTATGGAATAGATCACCGTGTTAACCATTACCTGTAATTGGACTATCCATAGTTTGCACATACTTGTAGAAGTTAAGTCCGATTTGATTCCATTCAGTTTCTTTACTTCATTTGAAATCCATTTTGACACCACTCCTCCTCAAGTTCCGATCACAGTAAATGCATATCCACAAAACAACCAAGGAGAGTGGAATTAGATAACTTAGTTTTACCATTATGTACATTTGTTAATTGTATGAATAGCTTAATTTGTTGAATTTGTAAAAGTGTCTCTAGTTGTTGTAATTTTGTTACGATACATTGTATAGTTAATTCCTAAAAAATTTTAAGAAGAGGAATAGTTAAGTAAAAAGCAAGTTTATTCTCTTAAATTTTACTTGTTCATACTCTTATCTTTCAGTATTTGTCTATAGAGTAGAGTAGTATAGCTTGATACCGCTCTATTCTAGCACTCGGTTTGGTTTAATTACCTTTCTAGTTGAATTTATAGGAGTTTGACTCGATTATTCATTTTGAAAGATCTTTCGATCTTTTCTTTGTTAAAATATTTCTATGACACCCTAGGATCCCCTCTACCTTTGCAAATACATTGTCTCAACTCGAAGTTTACCAAAATCGGTCGATAATTAAATATTAGGTGAATTAATTAAGACATTATAACACCCAACATATATTAACAAAGTGGAGAGTATTTTATATCTATTTTTAATTCAATTTCTTGGTTTAAGGATCATAACATTCTTCAAGTAGAAACAATGGGAGGAACCAAAATCCTAGGAAAATGCCTCATTCACATGGGGTTGAAATATTTAGTCATGTTCATACTAGAAATACAATAGTGTGGTTTTGAATTGGATCTAATCCCTTGGGTCATACCACATTTGTGCATTGTGGTCTCTAAAATATAGTGTATTGTTTGAGGAATATATCCATGGTACAATACTTTGAATGCATAGCATGTACAAAATGGTTTTCCCAATCATCAATCCAAATTTCACTTACACTTTGGGGTCATTTCTTAGACATACATCACTATATGTTAGGATTAAATTGTAATCATCCCTTGACCACTATATTCTAAATGTAATCTTCCTAGCTTAGGGTTATGTTGCCACATCATTAGTTCCATGGGAAAGTTATCTGAGGCCCACCTACCACATGATTCTCTAGTTTGCATGAGTTTGGGAGCTCCATATACCAATCCCTATAATTTATGAACCCACACTGAGTCACTGGAGACCCATGATCAGTTCACCGTAGTCTGTGTTGACTTATAATCTGATGGGCATCAGTTAGTTCATCTTCAGCTATCCTAGTGCCACATTTGCATGATTTAAGAGGGTTAGGATCCTTTACTCACCTACCTTGGTCATTTAACTAATTCTAAACTGATTATGTTGCCTGGAGTTACACTAGTGATCCATTAGTGGTGATTTTCCCATAGTTAGTGATCTATGGAGTCAGTCCAAGTCACGGGATTCGAATCACTCCTAGAGGATTCGATTGTCCTTTATTGTATCATGGATGTATTACATACAAATTAATGATTATGTGATTAATGTTATGCTATCAATTTTTTGTCTCTTTTCTGAATAATTTCACCCTTATTGTTTGATCATTCTACACTGAATTTTTTCTTCCTCCTTAAATATTCTTTCATAGTGAATTTCAATCCAACTTGGATATCCTCAATCTTTGATAAATTGAACATGGTATCAGAGCAAGTAATTAGGACAACTTCAATCCTCAAAACCTTCCGTTGATGCACTCGAATCAAGTGGGTTCCACCTAATTCCTAGTGTATTTGCCTTTCTCCCTCTAGATTTATCCAGAGAAGTATATCCATGTGTGGAGCACCATGATAATGCGAACATGTTGAAGTAGAGAGTGATTGAATTGGTTTTCCTTCAAATTTAAATTTTTTTCAAGGTAAATTGAAGAATTCAGAAGAATTGTGCTGCTCCTAAAGCTGCAAAATGGAGAATTCAACAAACTTGACATTGCAAATCCTCACACCCTTCAATTATTTGGATTGGAGGACTGATATGCATATTATGTTGTGCAACAAAGGTCTATACAGCATCACCATGTGTGGGGATTTTGAACCCCAATAGCCTCTAGGGAATTAGAAGTATTTGAAGAAATTGGATGAATCATTTGGTTTCATGTTCATTCATATCTCCATGGAGTTACTCTTCCATATTGATGGATTCAAAAATCCAAGAGAAGCATGGAATAAGCTTGAATCATTGTTTGGAAAGAAGGATGAAATGAGAGGTCATATTCTGAAGAGTGGACTGATTTCTC
Source organism: Pseudotsuga menziesii (assembly GCA_001517045.1). NCBI lineage: Eukaryota > Viridiplantae > Streptophyta > Pinopsida > Pinales > Pinaceae > Pseudotsuga > Pseudotsuga menziesii. Next base: position 62,930 of record LPNX011099047.1, read on the forward strand.
TTTAGCCTGGAAATTTTGAAACCATCCAACAATTCTTCATCAAGTTGAAATCCTTGTTCATGCAGTGCAAGCAATATGGGATTGAAAAGAAGGATGAGAAATTGGTGCTCTCTATTCTGAGAAAACTTGTCCCATAATTCTCATTGTTTGTATCCACATTTTATTCTGGGAAACTGACAACTCCAAACTAGGGAATTCCATCTCTTTATGCATTCACTGAATATATTATTTAGAAACAATATAAGATGATATAGATGGGATCCCTCAAATCCTCTAAAAATAAATCTCTCTTGGTTGTGGAGACCAAGAATGCATAAGGAAAGGGGAAGCAGTAAGGAAAAGATAGGAAGAACTCTGATATGAAACCTAAGGAGAAGCAAAATCCTTTAGAAGGAGCATCGGGTTCTAAGGACAAGCACAAAATGTTTGAAAAATCCAATTTCTCATACTGGAAGAGAGGGAATCATCCAAAGAACCTATGTATGAATAAAGCAATTTAATAAATGTCTATACTTCTTGATTATAACAATACTCCCCTTTGTTAAGGTGCAATCAATCATGATCCTCAAAACAAGGCTAAATACCATGAGAGATTCGATGCACTGAAGGCATGTTTCTCTTAGTCACAATATGTTCTCATTGTTTATGGAGCCTCCAACCACATGGTTTACTCCAAGAATCATTCTCTTCTCTGGATATCTCTGGTGGTCCTAGCATACACATAGGAGATGAATCTCAAATCCTAGCTGTTGGGAAATGTTCATTTCAATTTGAGCATGGAGTGTTCAAAAATGTCCTCTATGTTCCCCCCCTAACAACAAATCTATTATATGCATATCATATGAGCCATATAGGATCACCCAAGTAAGTCATATTTGATCCTAACTTAATGGAGATCTCAAAATATCTATAGGGAATCTGATAGTGAAAGGAGCCGCAAATCATGCCTTCAAGGAATATGAATTTTCTCATTTTATTCCTCACTCATGTCCAAGTTCCCTATTGACTCATGCTAATGATACAAGAAGGATTTGGCATGAAATTTTTGGCCATATGAATTTCAAATATCTCCAGCAACGGCACAATTAAGAGATGGTTGAGGGTTTTCCTCTCATCAAGTCTGCTCAAGGTGTCTACAATGGTTGTATGGTAGGTAAACATACAGAGAAAAGGTATTAGGTTGGGAAGGAATAAAGAGATGCCTATACACTTGATCTGGTTCATAGTGATGTCTCCAGAAAAATTCCTACAACATCCATGAATGGATCCATATACTTTATGGCCTTCATTGATGACTAATTAAGGTATTGTTGGATCTAATTTCTTAAGCAGAAGTATGAGGTGTTTGAAACCTTCAAAGTTTTCAAAGAATTAGCCGAGAACACTCTTAGGAAAAATATCAAAGCACTCAGATTAGATAATGGAGGACAATACATCAAAAGAGAATTCTAGGAGCTGTGTTCTTCAACAGGTATTCAAATGCAACATTCAGTCCCATACACACCAGAAAACAATGGTGTAGCTAAGAGGAAGAATATATCCTTGAAAGAGATTGATACATGCCTTCTTGAAGCAACAAATCTTCCATCATATATGTGAAATGAAGTATTGAATGGTGCTTCATACATACAAAACATAATGACTCACAAGTCAATGGTTGGGGTCGCTCCATTCGAAGAACTAATGGGACATAATCCCAATGTGTCAAATATGAGGGTTTTGGGCTGCAAAGCATGGGCCGTAATTCCATCTGATAAGAGAAATCCTTCCAAAATCAAAGTAGTGGATGCATTATGTTGTGATATGAAGATGACGAAAAATATTACAAATTGATGGAGATTGCGACTAGAAGATGCTTCATAGAGAAGAGTGTCCAATTCAATGAAGATCCATTGCATGATCTACATCCAACTAAAGAGGAAGGTATAAATACTCAATGAATTCCATTTGCATATGATGATGTCTCTACTAATGTTTCATATTCATATTCCAAACACGAGGATCAAGAAGATCAAGATATTGATATTGAGAATGAGGATCAAGCATATCCATATCCAGATCCAGATCCTGCTCCCAAGAGAAGGCCTAAATGGGCCCAAAAAATCATTGAAGCTACTGGGAATAATTTCAGGGATCCATTTGACAGAAGAAGAACCATATCTCAATTGCAGGATAAAAACCTTGTGCTCTGCCATATAGATCCACTTCTCCCAGAGAGGCGCTTCATCATGCTGGGGTCTAATCCATAGTCCTTCAAGGAGGATTTCCATGATCCAAGATGTCAAGGAACCATTGATGATGAGTATGATTCGCTATAAGAATACCATACTTGGGATCTTGTCTCCTAACCTCCTAGGAGAAAGCTAGTCCAGTGTAAATGGATCTACAAGACAAAACTAGCAACAGATGGATCTACTACCAAGTACAAGGATATTTTAGTTGCAAATGGGTATTCACAAGTTCATGGGATGGAATACAATGAAACATTCTCTCATTTTGTAAGAATGGATTCCAAAAGGATGGATTTTTCATTCCAACTTCGAAGAAGTGGGAGGTACATCACATGGATGTGAAGATTTACTTCCTCCATGGGGACTTGGAATAAGAGATCTAGTAATTGAGACAACCTAAGGGGTACATTGAAGATTCATCCTTGGTTTGCAAACTAAGGAAATATTTGTATGGCCTCAAACGAGCCCCAAGGGCATGGTATGCCATGATGGATACCTTCGTACTATCATAGAAGTTCAAAAGGTGCAAACATGACTACAATATCTACATGAAAAATAAGGGAGGTTGATTACTATTGATTGTACTATATGTATATGAATTTCTCATTACTAGTGGCTCAGCTACTCGATTGAGGGATATCAAGTTAGTTTTGAGCAAGGAATTATCCATGACAGATCTAGGGATGCTAAGGAAGTTTGTTTGCTTTGAAGTGAATAAAAAATATTTGGGGATCATGATTACTCAGTCCATATACATAGGATATTTTCTTAAAAGATTCCATATGATTGATTACAAATCAACATCTTTCCCCTTCTTATCTGGCATCCGATTAGAAGAAGGTGGTTTGACACCACTAGTTTGTAGTACCCTCTATAGACAACTGATTGGTAGCTTACTGTGCCTTACTCATTCAAGACCATGCTTGTCATATGCTATGAGTGTTGTTGAGATATTCATGCAAGAGTCACATGATCTGCATTGGAAAGAAGAAAAGCACATATTGCATTATATGCGGGGTACTAGAGAGTTTGGGATTCACTATTCTGTTGGTGATCAACTAGATCTCATTGGTTTTATTGATTTAGAATGGGATGGTGACAGTGCTGACATTAAATATACTTCAAGATTTGTGTTCATGTTGGGATCTGGACCAATCTTCTGGTCAAGAAAGAAGCAAGAAACACTTGGTCTCTCTTCAATTGAAGTAGAGTATTATGGGGATATGAATGAAGTTATTTAGGAAGTTTGGATACATGAGATTCTGGCATAGTTTGGAATTCACACTTCTCCTTTAGTATACCTCTTTTGTGTTAGTTTTTCAACATTAAGCTAGCATTTTGTTAGGATATTTACTGAGAGAATAACAAGTACAGCAATCAAACACAAGAGACAATGAACACAGTGTTTTTCATCAGGGAAACCATAAATGGAGAAAACCCTACAACTTCCTTAGAGATAGAATCAGCACAAGATGTAAAACCCCAAAATAGTAAGATGCACTCCTGACAGCAGTAATCTTCTTCTTGTCTAGCCACAGTTTCTTCTCCTCCCTCAACTATGCGCTACACTTGAGTGTGTGAATGATGTGTACTAAATAGAGACCCCAGCTCTCTATTTATACTAATCCCGACATGACTAAAACCCTACTAGGGCCGACCTCTACTAGGAGAATCTAATAACCCTAGTGCCTCGAAACTGCGGGGACTTTAACCCTTACACAATCAGAGGGTTACTCACTATGACTTGACATGACTTGTTTACATTATTGATTCTCTCGATCGAAACATTGGGGCATGAAAAAATGACTCAATTACATAATAGATTCATCCCGGAATAAACATCGGGTTACAATACATAAGATACATAGATGAATACATTCTGAAGTTACAAATACATCAACACTCCCTCTTAACTAGGAAGGTATTTTTTCGACACAATTTTCAGCACTGGTCTTCTTCTCTGTATCAACTAGATCATCTCGTCATCTACATCTTAAGTCTTCTGAGTCTTCAAGTCATCTTCATTCTTCGAATCTAGATCATTTCTTGATTTGGATCATCATGGGACATCATCACTGGATCTGGATCATCTCTCGATCTGGACCAACATCACTGGATCTAGATCATCACTGGATCGGATCTGGATCATCACTCGATCTAGATCTGGATCTAGATCATCACTGCTAGATCTGGATCATCACTCGATCTGGATCTCTCAGAGTCATCATAACTGGATCTGGATCATAGCTCGATCTGGATCTCATCTGGTCATCATCATGTGTGTGCTATCTTGTCATAGGAAGTTCTACAGAGCCAGCCTTCTTTCATGTTGGTTGTAGGCCTAGCCATTAGGTAGGTCTTTGCCCAGCACTTACATATGACCTACTTGTCAGAAAGGAATGCCCAGCACTTACATCTGACCTACTCATCAGAAAGGCATGCCCAGCACTCACACATGATCATGTAGTAAACTACAATCACATCAGAAAGGCCCCGCACTCACATCTGTCATGGAAGGAACTGAATCCTCTCACCATGACAGAATGGCCTGCCCTTACATCTGACATGGAAGGAACTAAATCCTCTCACCATGACAGAATGGCCCACACTTACATCGGCCATGGAAGGAACTGAATCCTCTCACCATGACAGAATGGCCCGCACTTACATCGGTGACGGAAGGAACTGAATCCTCTCACCATGACGGAATGGCCTCCACTTACATCGGTCATGGAAGGAAATGAATCCTCTCACCATGACATAATGGCCCGCACTTACATAGGCCATGGAAGGAACTGAATCCTCTCACCATGACGGAATGGCATGCACTCACATCTGACCTAGAAGGAACAAAATCCTGCACCCTCGTCAGAAATGCCCCTAGTCCTAGACTGAGCTACCTGGTAACGAACCAAGTGCCTCCTCTCTCTCGAAGAGTGGTAGTTTCCCTTACATCTGTCCTACTCGACAAAATGGCCAACACTCATATCTAACATGGAAGGAACTGAATCCTCTCACCATGACAGAATGCCTTAGCCCTTACATCTAACCTGCTCGTTAGAATGGCTTTGGATCTTAGAACTCATATCTGACATGGAAGGAACTGAATCCTCTCACCATGATAGAATGGCTCAGCCCTTACATCTAACCTGCTCGTCAGAATGGATTTGGCACTCATCACTTTCCCTTGGAGGAAACCTCGATCTGGAGAACACCAAGCTTCTCGCTGAAGTATTCGAACTTCACTTTGGCCAATGGCTTCTTCAACACATCAGCTATTTGTTCCTCTGTCGCAACATACTGGAGCTTCACTGCTCCTCTCTGCACCATATCCCTGATATAGTGATACTTGATATTGATGTGCTTCAACTTGTCATGGAACATTGGATTCTCTGACAACTTCACACAACTCTGGTTGTCACAATGTATACAAGTAGCATCCATCTGGAGATCAAATAAATAAGATAGTAGCTTCCTCAGCCATACTGCCTCACAACTAGTTGAACAGGCTACATACTCTACTTCAGCTGTACTCAGTGCCACACAGGATTAATTCCTGCTAAACCAAGAGATCACACCTGATCCCATACTAAAGCAACACCCTGAAGTGCTCTTCCTATCGATGGCACTGCCTACCCAATCTGAATCAACATAACCCTCCAGGTTAATCTTCTGATTTGCATCGTACTTGAGCCCATAATCAACTGTACCCCTCAGGTACCTAAGAATATGCTTTGCAGCAATCAAGTGGACATTTCTCGGATCTGTCAAGAACTGGCTCAAGGTGTTCATAGCAAATCAAATGTCTAGTCTCATGTTTGTCAGGTACATCAATGACCCAATCATTTGATGATACATCGTAGCATCAATCGACTCTGTTGAAGCATCGCTCAATAGCTTCAGGTTCGATGCCATAGGTGTGGCCATAGTCTTGCAGTCCATCATCCCAAAGCTCTTCAGGATCTCTACTACATACTTCCCTTGTCCAAGGAATATTCCATCTGCACCCTGCCACACCTCCATACCTAGAAAGTAATGCATCATACCCAAGTCCTTCATCTCGAACTCGGCAGCAAGCTTTCTCTTTGTATCAATAATCAACCCATCCAAACCTGTCACGAATAGATCATCTACATATAGTAGAAGCATTACTGGGTTGCCATATTCAACCTTGTAGTAAAGGTTGGAATCTGCTTTACTCTTTGTAAAGCCCAAACTGGATAGAAAGCTATCAATTTTGCTGTACCATGTCCTGGGTGCCTGTTTCAAACCATACAAGGCTTTCTTCAATCTGCATATATGAGACTCCCTATCATGTCTCTCAAAACCGAGTAGTTGTTCTACATACACTTCCTCTTCCACTACACCATTCAAGAAAACAGTCTTGACATCCATCTGGTGTATCTTCCATTTCATCACTACAGCTAGAGAAAGTACCGATCTGATGGAAGTGTATATGGCTATAAGTGCAAAGGTTTCTTCATAGTCTATTCCCTCTTTCTGAGAGAAACCTCGAGCTACAAATCTTGCCTTATACTTTTCAATGCTACCGTCTGCAACATGTTTGATCTTGTAGATCCATTTGGAAGTTACAACTGACTTCCCTCTGGTCTTGGGACAACATCCCAAACATCATTCTTCATGATCAATTGGTACTCTTTGATCATAGCATCCTTCCATTCTTTCCATTCTACTGCTTCTTCATAACTGGAAGGTTCTTTATCAATGAAATCACATAGTAAAGCTACATACCCGGAACAAGATCTGGTCCTCTTTCTTTCTCTGTGATTCTCTTCTAGAGCCCCATATCTTTTTGCACCTTGGATAAGTTCTTGTACCCAAGTAGGTTTCCTCTTATGAGGATTCTTCTCCATAGGTGGATCTACAGGTCTTTGTGGTTCTTCCAATTCTTGATCTTCTTCTCGAGTTTCTTCATTCATGGTTGTATCATGAATTATGGATGCTTCTACTTCTTCAGGTTCTTCAGTAGGTCTCTTTCTGGATTTGTTGTAAGCTGTGTCTTCATCAAATGTCACATCCCTGCTAATGTCAATCTTCTTATATCCTGGGAAATATATTCTGTAAGCCTTCAAGCTTTCAGAGTATCCAACAAATATGCCCTTCTTTCCTGAAGGATCTAATTTAGTCCTCTTCTCTTTTGGAATGTGGATGTACACAGGACAGCCGAATATTCTAAGATGGCTAACTTCTGGTTTCTTGCCAGAGAAGACTTCTTCAAGACTCTTGTTCTCAAGTACTTTGTGTGGAGTACGGTTATGTACATACACCGCTGTTATGGTAGCTTCCGCCCAAAGTGCATAGGAAGGTATTGATCATGAAGCATTTCTTTTGTAGCTTCCATGATAGTTCTGTTCTTTCGTTCCACAGTCTCTTTTTGTTGTGGATTATAAGGAGTGGAGAACTCCCTCTTAATCCCTGATTCTTTGCATAACTCTTTGAACTCATTTGAAGTGAATTCTCTACCATTATCTAATCGAATGGTCTTGATCTTCTTTTCAGTATGGTTCTCTATCAAGGCTTTGAATTCTTTGAACTTACTGAATACTTCGTCTTTGTTCTTCATGAAGTAAACCCATGTCTTCCTAGAAAAGTCATCAATTAAGGAAACATAATATGCATACCCGCTTAGAGAGTTTGATGACATAGGACCACATACATCGGAGTGGATGATTTCCAAGATTCCTTTTGCTTTGCTTTCGCTGCTTGGAAATGTCTTCTTTGTGTTCTTTCCTTTCACACATCCTTTGCAGACCTCGTCATGTTTTGCTTGGATTTCTGGAAGACCTTCGATAGCTTTGCTTTCAATAGGTAGTGCTCTGTAATGCACATGTGCAAGCCTTCTATGCCAAAATTCACTTGGCTCTACCGTGTCATGGACCAAGGCTTATTCTGGATAGCCCCTTAATTTGTACAATCCTTCTTCTTGTTCTCCAATCACTACCACATCATCGAAGTCTTTCCTTTTGGCCACGTGATGACTTGACCATCTATGAATGCTACCCACATTCCTTTTTCATCTAATGCTGATATGGAGAGAAGGTTCTTCTTAAGTCCTGGCACAAACAATACTTCTTTCATTGTTAGAGACTTTCCAGAGTCTAATTTATAGGAAGATTGCCCACTACCTTTTATTGGATATTGGTAGTCATCTCCTAGCTTTACCTTGTGAGGTGATTCATGTTCTGATAGTCTCACAAAGAATTCCTTGAATCACGTCATATGTTTGGAAGCCCCACTGTCTATAAGCCAATCATCACTACCATGAGTAATGTTACCTGTGAAAGCAGATATCAGAATATATTCATGTTCACTTGAAGAATCTTCACTTTCATATTTGGATCTCTTCCTGGATGGTTCATCATCCTCTACAGCATGAGCATGATGTCTTCTTTTGTTGCTCTTCTTTACTATCTTCTGTTTGTTAGGACAATTCCTTGCATAGTGTCCTGCTTCATTACAAGTATAGCATATGATCCTAGATACATCTCTTCTAGTGTTATCTTTACCTATGGAGCTATGAGGTCTTCTTTTGCTTGACTTGGAGTGAGACTTGGAGTGTACCGTGAGAGCTTGGTCTTCACTTCCCATCTTCTCTTCTCGAGCTACTATCCGAGCTTCTTCTTGAGAGCACTCTTCCCATAGTCTGCTGAACTTGACTAACTTCTTTCTAGCGCAGATTCCTTAGATGAAAGAATCCCATCACCTAGGAAGGCCATTCAATGTAATCATTACAATCTCTGCATTTTCCACTTCTTCATCAACTGCTTCTAGTTTCTCTTTGATCAGAGAAACTCTTGTGAAGTAAGACTGGATTGTTTCTGCATTCTGAATATTCACATTCTTCAGTTGGTTTCTCAAGGTCATCTTCTGGTTTATGTTCTTCCCTTCAAACAATTTGGTTAGGGCATCAAACATAGCTTTAGGTGTCTTGAAAGAGAACACCTATGGGATAAGGTGATCCTTGATAGAATCAGCAATGATCCTCTTTTCCATAACCATCTTCTTCTTATGTAAGGACTTTGCCTCATCTCCCTCTGGAATTGGAACCTCCTCATGGATGTAGGAGTCTAACTCATTTTCTTTCAGGACCAGGGAGATCCTATACTTCCAGGCTCAGAAGTTATCAGCTCCCTCAATATTTTCATCAAGCTTGGTATGATGAGACATCTTAACTGAGAACCTCAAATGGAAATAAAAAAGATTTTATATCTTACCAGGTTCAAGATGTCAGATCTGAAACTTGAGCTGAAATCCTGCAGAGCTGGTTCAGGGGAAAATTAGGGTTTTTCTTTTCCGGAGTTCTGTCCACCCAAATGCCTTGAAATTTGTCCCTAACTTCGATTTTGGGGAGAAGATCAATCCAGGCCTAGGCTCACTGAAAAATTCATCTTCTGTGAAAATCCCTAATTTTTGACAGCAGTGACAGGTCCAAAATTGAAAAACCTCAGAATTGGATTCTGCTTTGACAGAAAGATGCACCCTAAGGAGGAGAATTATTCCACCTTACTTTTGCTGAAAATCTGTGGAGGAAGATCCACAAACTAGGAAGCCCTAGTTTCCGCAGCTACACAGTGTCTTCTTCTCAGGTTAGCTATGATTCCATCTTAGTTTTTCAACATTAAGCTAGCATTATGTTAGGATCTTTACTAAGAAAATAACAAGTATAGCAATCAAACACAAGAGACAATGAACACAATTTTTTTCATCAGGGAAACCATAAATGGAGAAAACCCCTCAACTTCCTCAAAGATAGAATCAGTACAAGATGTAAAACCCCAAAACAGTAAGATGCACTCTCGACATCAGTAATCTTCTTCTTGTCTAGCCCCAGTGTCTTCTCTTCCTCAACTATGCGCTACACTTGAGTGTGTGAGTGATGTGTACTAAATAGAGACCCTAGCTCTCTATTTATACTAATCCTGACATGACTAAAACCCTACTAGGGCCGACCTATACTAGGAGAGTCTAATAACCCTAGTTTCCCGGAACTGCGAGGACTTTAACCCTTACACAATTGGAGGGTTACTCACTATGAATTGACATGACTTGTTTACATTATTGATTCTCCCGATCGGAACATCAGAGCATGACAACATGACTCAATTACATAATAGATACATCCTAGAATAAACATCAGGTTACAATACATAAGATACATAGATGAATACATTTCGAAGTTACAAATACATCAACATTATGTGATAATCAAAGTGCAATTAAAATTTCCAATGATCTGGTACAAAAGCTATGGACCAACCACATTAAAGTCCACATGCACTACATCCAAGAACTAGTCCATAGTAAGGCTATCATTATGCATTATTTCCCTATAGAGGAGTAGGTTGTGGACATATTCACAAAATATTTCATTGAAAAGAGACTTTATTATCTCAAATCTCTTCTTCGTGTAAATATTTGGTTCAGTTTTTTTCTTGGTTTTACTATTCATTTTTTAGGGGGGGGAGCGTTCCCATGAGGTTTTCCCCATTTCCTCAGTTTATTGAGAAGTTAATTTTTTCATTAGATTGTATGGGTGACATTTGGTCCTAGTTTCCAGGTCCCAAGTTCTCCAAGTTTGTATTAAGGGAGGGTGTTAGGATTAAATTATTATCCTCCCTTGAAAACCATAGTCTAAATGTCAGTTTCCTAGCTTATGAGTATGTTGACACTTCATTAATTCCACGGGGAAGTTATCTGGGGCCCACCTACCACATAATGCACCAATTTTCATGAGTTTGGGACATGCATAGACCAATCCCTACAATTTACAAACACACATTGATTCATGTGAGTCCCACCATTAGTTCACCCTAGTCTTTGTTGAGTTATATGGTTCAATGGGAATCAATTAGTTCATATTCAAATATCATAGAGCCACATTTGCATGATTTAAGGAGGTTAGGCTCCTTTTCTCGCTTAACTTGGTCAGTTAACTGATTGTGAATTGATTCAGTTGTACGGAGTTACACTAGTGATCCTCCAGAGGTGATTTTTCCACAGTTAGTGATATATGGAGTTAGTCCAAGTCATGGGATTCGAATTTCCTTTATTGTATCATGGATGTATTACATACAAATTAATGTCATGCTGTCAAATTTTTTCCTCTTGTTTAAAATTATTTCACCATGATTGTTTGATCATTGTACAATGATTTTCTTCTTCCCCTTCAATATTCTTTCACAGTGAGGTTCAATCCAGCCTGAAAATCCTCAATATTTTCTACATTAAACACTCTAATATTTGTAGAGACTCTTTGAATATTCCTTTCCTTCTCTCATTCTTTTTAAGGTACACTCTTTGATTCGTGTCAAATATTTATCAAGTTATCCAACTCCTTCTCCATGTCTTGGCTACTTGGTTATGTCTTCTATTTCATTTGGTTTGATCTCTTCTATGAAGGAATGTTATATTTTACTAGGAAGTCTCCTTTGACTTTGTTCATTTTTTAACCTTAGATAATTCAACTCTTCTACTTCAAGTGAGGCTCCAACATAGCTAGGGTAATAGAGATATCACCCTTTTTAGGAAAATTTTAGTCACTACAACATTTCATTGGTTCATTATTTTATAAGGAAAATCAAGTGTGTTTTATTGCATTGTATGAAAGAAAAAGACCAAGATTGTTTTGCAGGAAGGTGTAGTAGGCTATGCAAATTTATTCAATTGGAGGAACACTCTCATGAGAGTTTTCTACAAAAGAAAAGTAGTTAGTCACAAGTAGAAGGAAGCACTAGATAACTTCAATCCAAGGATGGCATATTTTTTTCTTAAAAGAGGATATTGACATTTACTATAAGGGAAACATCAATTAGTAGAGGATTTAGTGGAAACACTTCTCCATACTCTATTTTTAGTGTAATGTCCCTGACCCTCCGACTGGTGATGAGGATGCTACCATGGCGTTAACCATCTGGGAAACCAGCCCCATGAACATGTGCATTCATTAGAATACTGAAATGCTAAAAACAAAATGCTTTGAACTAGAACATGCATACATGATCATTTATCATGCAGCAGAAGCAAACATACGTTCATACAATCATTCAACATGTTCATCACATTCATTAACAGTAAATAGGATTGCAGAAGTAAAATAGATAATATTACTTATCTCATGAAGAACTCGTTTCGCAACCAGCTACGTCGCTGCAACGTTCCACCCAACCATAGGCCAGTGTGCTCCTTAATCTCTCAGCAACGCTGCCACCCCCGAGCTGGGCATGATTCTCCAAGGAATAAGGAATAACCAGGCTTACACATGGCCAAGGATACACAAAACACAGCCAAGCCAACACAGTTGGGTTTATCAGGCCATCAACAAGATAGCCAAGCCAACATGGTTAGGTTTATCAGGCCATCCAGGAGTTGGGAAAGGCTAAATGCTAAGCTGGTGAGATCATTATAGATCTAGGAGCACCTACACTAGAACTAACCTGACCTCTAAGACACCCACACACACCCAACACAAGGAATCAGTCCCTTCTCTGCTACACAGTCCCTCAGACCCTGACTTCCCTTCTAGTGTTATTCAAGGGTTGTGGAGAAGAAAGCCAGCCCTCTAGCTCTATCTGTGTGGTTTCCAAACACACTAGGTTTATCAAGCAACCCAAGCCCCCATCCCTGCTATCAACACAGTCCAAATACCAACCATTACGTGCATGCACTCAATCAGATGTTATAGCTTAAGCAGGGAAAATGACTCTTGAGTCGTTCTTGGCCCTATCATGGCCAAAACGACTCCCAAGCAAATTGCAACAGTCCCAAAACGTATCAGTAAGCACAACTTACAACATGGGGAAAACAACAGTCCCAAAACGTATCAGTAAGCACAACTTACAACATGGGGAAACAACAGTCCGTCCTAGACAACGAAGCAATCGGAAAAGACTTACACATACCACACTGGGGAAGAAAATACAGTCTTCCAACCTGTGCGTGAGGGAAACTTGCACCAGAACCCAAAATACAGAGGGAAAAACATATGCACGAGCCACAATCGGTAGGAAAAACTTACACACAGTCCCTGAGCATAAAAATGGCTCTCCATAGGAAAAATTGTGGGTGATAGTGACCAAACGACTCCCAGCTTGTTGCATGAGTAACAACAATGCGAACCCCAGCGCGTGAGAAAATATTCACACCAAATCCCAAATATGGATTGAAACCCACTCAATTCCTCTGTGTGGAAAATGTGAATGACAGTGGAGACGGCTCTTCTCTCCTAGCTGCATGAGACCAAATATGAAAGAAGCCTATGCATAGGAACAATCAGACTACCACCCCTGTGTGAGGATGAACAGACAAGGGAGAGAGTGGAGAGTCTGAAGTGCGTGAGTGATGGCGGTGGTTGGTTTTTCCTTCCAACGCGAGGGTCAACTAGCCGGTGGAGTGTGCGTGTGGAAAAGGGATGACAGTCCTTCCACCACCACTCCCCAGCCATAACTGCCTCAGCTACTCTGCAGAGCATTAAAATGGTAGTTGGATAAGACAAGGAAAGATGGGCAAATAAAATAGGGTTTAACAGCTGACACATGGCTTTTTCCCCATGGGTTCAAAGTTTGACATTCCCCCCCTTATCCTTATGAGAATCATGCCCCTTCTCAATTCAGTTTCCGCGACATAGCTGGTTGGGTCATTTAATTAAAGATGCATATTTACATGATGACAAAACTTATATATGTCGTGTACCATGGTAGACCATCGGCAACGATTCCAATCGCCAAAACATAACACAGACAAATCGATGGTGGGGCTTTTTCCTTTAGCTCCACACCACGATTCATTACAATATATACATCATGTACATTTAATGCAATGGGGTCAAAATAGGGGTGTTACATTTAGAAGAGGTTTCTAATGGAGGTATAGGGGTATATATTCTCGAGGAATTTTTCTATTTGTGTTGCACCTAGAACATTACAACACATCAGTGCACTTTCATATCACATGCATTGATGCATGCATGCATGTGTGCGTTTGTGTGTGTGTGTGTGTGTGCGTGCGTGTGCGTGTGCATGTGCGTGTGCGTGTGCATGTGCGTGTGCGTGTTCGTGTGTGTGTGTGTGTGTGTGTGTGTGTGTGTGTGTGTGTGTGTGTGTGTGTGTGTGTACTAATTATAACAATTCAAAGCCTTTCCTCTTACAACATGAAACATCCCCATATCTATAAAATGCCAAGAATTCTATTTTACATTAGGTTTGGAGTATCTAGCAATTGGTGGAAACACTGAACTTGAAAATATCTTAAATAAATTAAAGATATAGATAGAGATATTTCTCCTATATCTTTTAATTATGACATAATATCCATTGATGAGAACTTCAATATTTTAGAATCTAGTCATGATGGAAAATATTCCAAACTTAGATGGTATGAAGAGAATATGGAACCAAAAATAATCTCTCTCTACAACCATACAAATTGTTTGCTTGTATGGGTGGCTACCATGTGTTAGCACCCATAATCGCACCCAAGGTTGTGGGAAGGGAGACCCCGAGGTAACAGCAAAACCACTTTAGGAAAGTGAGTTGGCTTCTCCAATTCCATAGAGGGATCTCTCACAGATGTATAACAAGGCCAGACATAATGTCACAAAATGGATATCAAATATTTTGTGGTTGGAAACAAAATGAAGATATATCGGGCCATGGAGTCAAAAATCTCAAGAAAACATAGCAGTTTGCATAGGAAAACGCTTGCAAGAGAAACGGTTGTGTCTCAATCACAGTCATTATGTTTGGGGTCTGGTGGGAAAAGAAGAATGATGACAGTCCTCTAGCATAGAGCACTGCAAGGATGAATTCCATGCCAATTTTGGAAGAAGTGTTTGGTGGATACCAGAGACAATGGTAGGAGCATATGAGTATGAATTCCTAACCATTCTACACTGAGCCTACAATATTAAGAATAACATAATGTAAAATATAAGAAGAAGAACATGTACATAAGGAAAATAAAATCACAGACCGTAATTTAGAAACACACAAGAATTCCTGCATTCATATAACCAACATTTGACTCTGCACTTGTATTAATTCAAAAAAGTATTACAAACACAATAGTATTGCAAATTAAAAACCAACCAACACTTTCTCCCTTTGTGGGGAGTATATTTATAGTGCTTCAGGTCCCTAATACCGACCTCAGGGCCGAAATTAGTTACAAACAGATAAACAAACTTCAAACAAACTCTAACGTGTCATATTTGCCACGATTTACACAAAACATAAATATGATGCAGACTGCTGAACAATAGGATTGAAAGCCCCTCCTACATATCCCAGCTGGTGATAGTTGTATGAAATCTAAGATATTTATTGTGATTGACCATGTTCCCTTCAAAACCCATGTCTTCGTTTGCTCTAATTCACCTCCAACTCCTTAGGATCGGATTTTGAGATCAATGACTCGGACAATAAACTTAAAATTTCTTGAAAAATACACTATGAATATCCTTTCACTTATCCCAATCTGTGGTACCTGTGTAAAAACTGAAGGAGGTTTTTGAATATTGTTGTTATAGCTCAAAATGACACATCTCCTTCTCTGACCACTTTCCCATGATTCCATCACATGTCGATACATCCATGACGACACTTCATGAAAGTCACTAATAGTCACTGAAAAAACACCTAACTTGGAGGATCTATATCTTGAGTTTTCTAACTCTGTTTGAACCCATATCTACATCCTTAGAAAGGTATCTGAGTTGGCTAAAACTTTCCAGAAGAAACCAAAGTCTAAGAATGCCCAGAAGTACCCTTAAAATGATTTTTTTTTATGTATAAGAAAGTTTCCGTAAGGAAACCCGCGTATGTACGTGACTTGCTATATATAATACTCACATACGCCTTAAATATGTGAATTTTTGCATTGCAACCCATGTATACCTCCTGCATACATGAATGTTGTCTCTGCAACCCGCACATTCCTCCTGAAAATGTCAAAAAAATACGTTTTTTGAAATTCGGGTAGTTTGGTTAGTTATGCAACTGACTCCTTCAGTTGTAACTACTTTGTCTTCGACCCTAACTCTTCATAAAGCATATAAATAGAGGTAGGGAGGTCCATGAGAGGATACTAGAATCTATGCATTGTTATACTAAAGGAATTGGGACTCTCTTTGCCCACACCTTTTCCCTAGAAGCTTTCTCCTTGTGTTGCAGAGCTTGGAGGCTAAGTTCCTTGGAGAAGAGAAGCAGCAGAACCAAATCAAGGTTTCATGAGGTGCCCAACTTGAAGAGAAGGTATATTTGTACTTGTTTTCAAGATTAATAAATATGTGATGTCCTTCTTCTTCCTAAATAATCGTTCAATGTGTTATTTAATCTCTTTTTATGATCATATGATGATGTTAGCCAGATCATTATTTCATGTTTATTTGATTATCATTGCTTTATATGTGGTCATAATGGTTTGAGGAAGGTATAATTCGTTTTGCAGGTCTCTTGGAGCGAGAGGAGAAAGAGGAGAAATAAGAGGACTGAAAGGATGCTTGGATCAACCTTCATTTGGCTAAATCATGAACCATTCTAATCTCTGATCTTGCTTGTATTTACTTGCAGAACCATTTGAATCTCTCTTAAAACCCCAGTAAGTTGATGGCCTCTTAAACACTAGCCATAGGATACTTTCATTTACAACAAAACTGGCAACTCTGCTGGGGAAAGCCTTGTCTTTTTGTGGTTTCTCTATATTTCTTCTAGCCTTTTGTAAGGTTTCAAGTCCTTCTTACAAGTTAGGAACACCTTTTGAGTCTGTTGGAACACCTTTCCTGCCTTCCTAAGTCAGTTTTTTACCCTTTTTGTGCTTTTTGTCTTCCATACATGACTTTCAGGATGAATAGTCATGTGTATGTGTTCTATACGCAACTTGTACTACCAGCGACCCACGTGTCATACGCGACCTGCCTTAAGGCAACTCGCGTATGCACCTGAATTTGTATTCTTTCATCATTTTTTAGGGTTTTTGGGTGATTTGAGGGCTGTTTGTAGGGTCTTCAAGGGTCCTCTACATGTGCATGACTCCTGAGAGGTTGTTTTATCTCTGTTAGGTGCTCTTTTTCTATCTTGTAGGTCTCTTTCAATTCTTTGAACTTGTTTTTTGTTTCCTTCCCCCACACCTCCTGCTTTAGCTTGATCTTGTTGGACAAGGTACTGAACAACCTCTGTTTGTAGGTTTAGATTGATTCTTGGGACTTCTTGACCTTTGTTTATGTTATTCTTATTGCTCGGTCTCTCCATTCCAAAGTTGTTGGTTTGTTTACCTTTGTGAGCCTTCCTTTCAAGATAGGTTATATCCAACTTTAGGGAAACCTAGGGTTAGTTTGTGGGGTGTAGAGTAATGTCTATTTGCTTTTCTTATAGTACTTGCTTGCATTAGTTGATAGGTTGTTTTTTCTTTTGCATTTATAAAAGAAAAAGAAAAAAAACACATGTTTGCTTTATATGCCTGTAGATTAGTTTTTAAGTCTA
This sequence comes from Pseudotsuga menziesii, assembly GCA_001517045.1. NCBI lineage: Eukaryota > Viridiplantae > Streptophyta > Pinopsida > Pinales > Pinaceae > Pseudotsuga > Pseudotsuga menziesii. Next base: position 80,655 of record LPNX011099047.1, read on the forward strand.
GATTGCATGGCATATCATTGTTTTTGAAAAATAAAAATAAAAAGAATTTGTTCTTTTGTGGCTTTCAAGTTTCTATTTGAAAAAAGAAATAGAATAGTTTTTTGCTTTTTGCATTTCATTTCTCTTTTCTTAGTCATTTTGTTTCAACTTTGAGTCAAAACACCACATAAGTTTCATGCCATTTACCCTCTGACTAAAAACAGCCTCTTAAAATAAATGACATAATTTAAAAAATATTAGTAAGTTTTATTTTATAGGGTCATACACCAACTAGCTCAGGCTAGACTTGTGGGATAGGGAGTTTAAACTCCCCACAAGTGTTTAAATTCAGACGTAGTTGGCCCATCAATAGGTAAACCCTTTTCTATGTTAATTGTATCTAGGAAGCTCCTCTCAAACGAGAGTTGAGCACGAGGCCACGTGGATCTTGGACTAAGGATATAACCCTCTTATTCCTTGTCAAATCGTAGACCAAGGTTTTTGCGCATCTGGGGATTCTGTCTTAAATAGGGTTTCAAGATTTGCTACCCTACCCATGCATACAAACTAGGATTGCGACTGTCCCCCCAGACTGTCAATATAGTTAAGGTAGCCTTTAGTATCTTTGACATCTAGGCTTCATACACAAATACACCAGAAGGATGGGTTTGGAAGGTAACCCCGATAGAAGGTGTGGTAAGGTGGTGGGTGATTCCTCCGCTTGTGCCTAAGAACATATACAGGGACACAAAGTAACTGTCTATCAACTTTCTTCTGGAAAGCATATCTTATACCTGTTTATTTGTTTGGCTTTAGTAATTTTTTAGTGAGTGTTGTGTAGTTTGTCTGTACTTCGTTTTCCTTCAGGTTTGTTCTTTGTACTTTTTGTCTCTAGTCGACCTCCGACTCTGTATTATTGTTTCAAACAATGGCTAACACCCCTTTGAACACCAACCAATAGATCCCCATGTCGGGAACTCCTTGTACTATTCCTCTCACAGGGAATGTTGGTGTTCCTGGATTCACCCTAGGGCTACCGATGTGTTTTGTTTCCACTCCAAATACCATGAATGCTCTTGATGCTTCCCAAGTAAGCTCCTTATATCAAGGGCATCAAAACACTGCTTCCCCTTCACCTGTAGTTGATTCTCCTACTCCTTCTACCTCATGCGGTGAAAGTACTGATACTAGTAACCAACATTCTAAAAGGAGTAAAAGAAGGAGGAATAGGAAGAAGGCACATAAGAAAGGGGGCACCCATTCAACGTCTGCAAGTCAATTTGAACCTCACAACCCAGCCTCTGTGGTTCACGTTGGGGGAACCCATCCAACCTCTATAGTTCATGTTGGATCTAAGCACTCAACCTCTACAAGTCAAGTTGATCTTCACCATTCAGCCTCTGTTGTTCATGCTGGTGGGATCCTTCCAACCTTTCCAGGTCACGTCGGATCCAGTCACTCAGCCTCTGCAGTTCATACTGAGGGCACCCGTTCAACCTTTGTATGTCAAGTTGAACCTCTCCATACAACCTCTGTAATTCATGTTGGATCCAAACACCCAGCCTTTGAATTTCATGCTGGGGGCACACACTCAACTGCTGCAAAGCATGTTTATCCTAACCATTCAGTCTCTGTTGTCCATGCTGGTGGTGCCCATCCAACCTCTGCAGGTCATGTTGTACCTAGTCTCTCAGCCTCTGCAAGTCATGCTAGGGGCAGTCTCTCAGCCTCTATGGTTCATGTTGAAGACAATCCATCAGCCACTGCGAGTCATTTTGACACTGTTGAAAAGACTACCCATTCAAAACACAAGCCCAAGTTTCCTTGTAAGCTTTGTGAGGGAGACCACCTTACTTATAAATTACCTTCTATCGAAGAGGTAAGAAGAGTTTGGTTTCATGGTCATCCCGTTGTTTAACATTCTAAAGTTTTTCAACAACCAAGCTCTCTTAGTCAGGTTGGAGCCAGTCACCCAGACTCAGGTGGTCATGTTGGGGGAAAAATCTCAGCCTCTGTAGGTCATGCTGAGAGCAAACAATCAGCCACTGCTAGTCATGTTGACACTATTGATAAAACTGGTCGTTCAAAGTGCAAACTTAAGTTCCCTTGTAAGTTATGCGAGGGATATCATCTTACTCACCAGTGCCCTGCTATCGCAGAGGTGTGAAGAGCGTGTTCCGAGACTCAAGAATTTCCTTCTCTTGAACAACCTATAGTTTATTAACAACCTACTCAACCTTTGGTTGATCAAGTGGTTGAACCAATCTCAGATTTGGTCGATCCCACTCTTCTTTCAAAGATTAATCCTTATGTGATTGAACCAATGTCACCTTTGGTCAATCCCACTCTCCCTTTGGAGAGTGACTTTCATGAAGCGGTTGAATCGATTCCATTGTCGATCAATCCCACTCTTCCTTTGGAGAGTGAAGTGTCTACTAGTCACATTTTCTTCACTGCCAGTTCAAAACTTACTAAATAAGGGGGCACTGAAATTGCTTTGGATCAACCCCCACCAAGCTCTTAGATTGCTTTCTTTGATTGGGATAGCCTGGTTGAGCTACACCTTCCTTTTGATGCACCTGTCTAGATAAAGGTCAAAGTTGAACCATACATGATTGCTCGTTGTATTGTTGATGAAGGAGCCTCAGTTAGTATCTTGTCTGCTCGTGCTTGGTGAGGCATGGGATCTCCTAGCCTTGTGTCAACTACTAGTCAGTTACTTTGGGTGGGAAGACCATCTTAGTTGACTTCATGGTAATAGAAGACCCCTTGGACTTCAATATGCTCCTTGGATGTGATTATGTATATGCCATGCAAGCTGTGGTGTCAACATTCTTTCATGTGATGTACTTTAATCATGGTGAAGAAATTGTCACTATTGATCAGTTGGATTTTCTTGATCCATCTCCTGACCCAACTAGAGACCAGGTCATTCCTTTATTGATTCCCAGTATTTCTATAGACACTACCCCACCACAGGTGAGCTATGTGGCCTCATGTCCTTTGCGTTCAATTGCTACTGAGAAGCAGCCTCTATTTTCATGCTTACCTTTTCAGGACTTGGTCCCAGCAATTGACCAGGTGAGTCATCCTATACAGACTATGGACCTCTCTCTCCACTCTGTCAATCCATTTGAAAGTTTAGACATGTGTCCTATCTCGGATGATCTCCTTCCTTTGGATGAAGTCTTCCTAGAGTCTTTGATACATTCTGACCTTCTTTTGGATGTCTATTCAGTTGTGACTAGGTCTAACCCTGATTTGCTTAGTAAGATAGACCTTCCCATGGATCAATCTTCTTATGTTGATCTTGTTGAGTCTTTCGACTCTTCCTTTGAACAGCAAGTCAGTGATCCTGATGAGTTTGATTTTTCTTTTGAATTTTTCAACTCCTGTGATACTGAGTTTGTTCTTGCAGAGTCTATCTCCTTTGTTGATATTTGCTTTCCTTCTGAGTTTGATATTATTGATTATAAACCCTCGAGCCTTGGTGCTATAGAATATTCTTCAGTCAATTCTGCCTTGACTTTACCTTTTATAGAAGATAGCAAAGTCGCATGTGTTTCTGCCAAAGTGACCCACATCGGAAATTTTCTTTTGAATATGATCCTGATGTTTTTTTTTCTTGGAGACAGGATTCTTAGTTGGATTCTCTATAACTACATTTTCATGTGCCCTGCTCGTGCTTATGAGCCTGATGCTGGCTTCCATGCTTTTATCTCGTTGTATAAGCCCTCATCTTTGTTCTCATTGTTGCTAATCCTTGTATCATTTTTCCTTTGCAACTTGCAACCCTTTACCTTGAGGAGACTTCCCCCGAGTGTCTTTATCTTGCTCATGTTCCTTGCATTATGCATAGGTTTGTTCCTCACGCTTGGAACTAGTTTCACTTGCCTATGACACTCGTCTCCTCACGTTTAGAGCATTCTTTTTGCTCTCCTTCAAGCTTGTTAAAAATAGTAAGGAGGGCACGAGTTGAATTTTTTGGACTTGTTAAAAATTCACGGGAAAGATATGGAGTTTCTTTAGGCCCAGGTCTGACTCCTCAAAATAGACTTGATTTCCAAGTAAACTTGTCCATTCAAGCTCGTTAAGAATATGTGAATGGGAATCCACATTGGTGGTAGGTTATTACTTTCTCAAACCATGTGGAATAATACGAGAAAGGAACACTCTCTTTTCTTCGGAATTGAGAAGAGTATTCTCAGGCATAGGTTTATCACTTTTCTGGACCTGAGGGACTAAATTTATGGAAAAGGAACACCCTGTATGAGCTTAGTTTTCTCTTTTTCATGCTCTAGACCTAAACATGAAAAAGATTCTGAGAGTACTTTATGTCTTTGTCATGCTCGCTAAAAACTAAAGAACAAAGCATCGAGTTTATTGTTGTAAGCCCCATTCCTCGTAATCAAATGGATCTTTCCAAGTTATCTTGCCTTCCTTCACACTTGTTAAACTTAGGCTATATCCTACTTTTGAAGGAGTGTTGGGTAGGTGGTAATTTAACCTTTTTTGGACCTCCCCAACTAAGTACGAAAAAGGTGTGCCTTACTTCTTCGAAAGCTAAGAGAGTTCTTCTGTGGTTTGTTTTATACTTTTCTAGCCTCATGAGACTAAATTGGGCGAAAACGTTCCCCCTGGAGTCTTCTTTGGAGATTTCAGACTCTCTAACTATGAAAACACTGTCGAGCATTCACTAATTCAGGCTCGTAAAATTCAAGAATCAGTGCTTTATCAAGCATTCTTCTGTCTCTTCTTCAAGCTTTCCAAAAATGAAGAAGGTGCCGAGTTTGCTTTCTTGGACTCGTTAAACCTTTACAAGAAAGAGTGGAAGGGAAGTTCATTCACATGTTTTTTACATCATGGCAGCAAGTCTTGTTTCCTTAAACAAAGCACCAGTTTTGAGTCTATCAATAGTTGGGTCCTAGTATTTTGACCTTATCCTAATTCAAATTTTTACTCCTCCAGTTGGTTTCTTTTCCAATTATATGGGGAATCTGTCAATGTCTCCTACATTGCAGATTTGTGTCATTGGTATTTTTGTGTCAAAATTTGCCTAAGTCACTTTTGTGTCGTGCTCACTATTCAAGGATTAAACTTTTGTCGGCCATTCTGTAGTTGCCTTGACCTTTTGTGTCGGCCATTCCCTGGTATCAGTTCATTACATCATGTCTTCGGTGGTCCTTGTCGCAAAATTCTATACCAATTCCAGATCCAATTAGTCTTCAACTTACCTCATGTTGGATGATGAAGGATTCCTTAATGCCTTCCTTCCAATGGATCTCTTCCTATCGACTGCAACACATCTTGTTCTGGGAATGAGATTTATATTTTTACGACAGTACCTTGGGGATTGCAGTCATGAGTAGCAATTTCCCTCGCTATTGGGTAGTGGGAATACCTTAATGTCTCCTACTCGATGGATTCTTCAAGTGTTCGACTTCAAGTCCTTATATTCACACTTGTTAGAATGTACTAGGTACCTTTGGGACCATTTTCATTAATGGTGGTTTCCCTTGCGTTTGTTAATGGTTCTCATTATTGACCAGTAATCAAACGGTTTCCTCCATGTTTGACTTCAACTCCTTTATTCGCATGGTTAGGATTCGTACCTTTTGGGCGGTTTGGATTGAAGACCTTCGGCAGACAGTAGCATCATAATTTTTCTATTTCCCAAGCTGTGCAAGACCTTGTTACATTTTATATGACATTTTGCTGAGACATAGATCCACCTTGTATTCTTGTGTCTATGATCGATTATTGAGCATGGATCCACCTTGTTCATTTGTGGCCATGACTCCTTTAGATTTTATATGGTGCCTTTTTGCATATTGAGCAACCATGATAGTTTCATCAGTCATACATATGTTGGATCCACCTGTATCTTTATGGTGATGATTTGTACATGGATTTGTATGTCTCGTAGATAATTTTTTTCTGATATTTACCTCTCTTTCAGGTACCTTTGTTCGAACCTTTTGATCTTGGTTTCTGTGCTCTCTCCATACTCACTTGTTTCCTTTATAATGTATTTCGTCTATCATCTTCCCCTCTAACCTCATACATTAGGGGGCATATGTTATATCTCAAAATGACACATCTCTACCTCTGACCACTTTCCCATGATTCTGTTGCATGTCGACACTTCCATAACGACACTTCATGAAAGTCACTGATAGTCACTAAAAAAAACATAACTTTCAGGATCCATATCTTGAGTTCTATAGCTCCATTTGACCTCATCTCTACACCATTGGAAAGGTATCTGAGTTAGCTAAAACTTTCCAGAAGACACCAAAATCTGATAATGCTCAAGAGTACCCTTAAAATGATATTTTTTGATGTATATGCAAGTTTCCCTAAGGAAACCCACGTATGTACGCGACTTGCTATATATAATACTCACATACGCCTTAAATACACAACTTTTTGCATTGAAACCCGTGTATACCTCCTACATATGCCACTGTTGTCTATGTAACCCACGTATTCCTCCTGAAAATGTCAAAAAAATACGTTTTTTGAAATTTGGGTAGTTTGGTTAGTTATGCAACTGACTCCTTCAGTTATAACTACTTTGTATTCAACCCTAACTATTCATAAAGCATATAAATAGAGGTAGGGAGGTCCATGAGAGGAGACTGGAATATTTGCATTGTTATGTTGAAGGAATTGGGACTCTCTTTTCCCACACCTTTTCCCTAGAAGCTTTCTCCTTGTGTCGTAGAGCTTGGAGGCTAAGTTCCTTGGAGAAGAGAAGCAGCAGAACCAAATCAAGGTTTCATGAGGTTCCCAACTTGAAGAGAAGGTATATTTGTACTTGTTTTCAAGATTGATAAAGATGTGATGTCCTTCTTCTTCCTAAATAATCATTCAATGTGTTATTGAATCTCTGTTATGATCATATAATGATGTTAGTTAGATCATTATTTCATGTTTATTTGATTATCATTGCTTTATATGTGGTCATAATGGTTTGAGGAAGGTATAATTCGTTTTGCAAGTCTCTTGGAGCAAGAGGAGCAAGAGGAGAAAGAAGAGGATTGAAGGGTTGATTGGATCAACCTTCATTTGGCTAAGGTATGAACCATTCTAATATATGATCTTGCTTGTATTTACTTGCAGAACCATTTGCATCTCTCTTTCAACCCCAGTACATTGATGGCCTCTTAAACCCTAGCCATAGGATACTTTCCTTTACAACAATTGTCTTGTGATGAACAAAACCCTCTCTTAGTTTCGTAAATTTCACTCCCATTTGGCGGAAATAGCTCATTGAGCTTGATGACTAAAAGAGTCATTTGAAAACCTGAAATTTTTCCTTATGAAGATGGGTTTGATCCTCCCAAACCATAGCAGCTGTATGAAAAATAAAATAGGTTATTGTATACACGTATCTCATGAAGAAAAACCTCTCTTGATTTCTCAAAATTCACCTTGGTTTGGTAGAAACAGATCTTAGAAGTTACTGGCTCAAAATAGTCATTTTTCAGAAAACTTGTCCAGTTGCTTAAAGAACTTCTTCTTGCCACTTGTTGAATTTATGCTATAAATAGTTTCATATTTATACTAATATTTTTCATCCTTAAACCAATAGCACTTTCCCTGGTGGGAAACGTTATAATCGTCAATCTATTTGGCTAAATATCACATGTGTATCAATCTTCTTGTGGCATAGAAATTTCACTTATCTCTTTAGATACTAACTTTTCTTCACATTCACCTGGCAGAATATTTCTGAATTGTTGATTTGTTTGGTTAAACCAACACATGCATTGACTTGTCCACCATGTATACAGTTTCACTGATTTTTAAAGACTTAAACAAAAAACACCTTCAATCTGCGAAATCAGTATGGGTGGTTGATTTCTTGGTCAATCAACACGATGAGTGGTTAGTGATTATAACATAGGCATATCTATTCCACACATTACAAAAATTATTTTTCCCGTGCAATTTGATGTAGCGGAATTATTTTATGTCGTTGGATCTGTTGGGTATCAATTAGAATCGTCGATCTAATATACCATGTAACCTCATTTCACGAATTGTTTCAAAACATAATTCAGCTCGCTCTTTCATCAGCGAAATAACCCTGATGTGGATGAATTTGAGTCTTTGATCTACCCCATTGATTGCTAAAAAATAGGATTCAAAGCCCCATATACACCTCTCAATTGTTGATATATGTGTAAAATATGAGAGAGGTTTTTGTGACTCACCATGTTTCCAAATAAACCCATGTTCCAATTTTTCCATATTCCCCTCCATATCTTCGATATATTCCTTTGAAATGTATGACTTAGACGAAATTACGAAATTCTGGAAAATTTCCCTCTGAAGATGACTTCGATTCTCTCATGGAACGTGTGTAAAATATGAGAGAGGTTATTTTAGATAAGGATGTTTTGAAGAAAAACCTCTCTCATTTTCTCAAAATTCTACTCGGATCGACAAAAAAATATCTTGGGAGAAACTGACCAAAACAATCTTTTTATAGAATAAGGCTAGAACTTGCACTCTCTATGAAATTTTGCCCATCTCTCACAAATTAAACCACGCGCACTTTCTACCAGAGAAATTAATATGGACTGTTGATTGGGATCTAACAAGATCTTAGCTGTCCAATCATGGGTCTTGTACCATATTTCGCATATCCAAATACCTCTTTTGTCCATGTGCTTTTCCAAAAGCGAAATCCCTCTTGGAAGGTTTTTCGCGGCTTGTGGGTTTGTGTGTTTTTAAACTGTCCTATGGTAATATCCCACATGCACTAGATGTTTGAGTATTTTACTGTTTATATGCCTTGGAAGTTTCATAATATATCAAGGAAAAAAGAAAAGGTTATGGAGTATGCTTGTGAATTTGGCACTTGGACTTTGATTTGACTACGTGGACCCCATGCGACTTGGTGCTTGGGCTAAAATATAGCAAGGAGTTGAGTGTGACTTGGTGCTTACATATAATTTTATAAAAAAATATCCTTTATCCATATTCTTACTAAAAGTCCTTTGTTTGCGACTTGGTGCTTGGGCTAAAATATAGCAAGGAGTTGAGTGTGATTTGGTGCTTACATATAATTTTATAAAAAATATCCTTTATCCATATTCTTACTAAAAGTCCTTTGTTTGTCCCTTGTCCACATAAAAAATAATAAACTTTGGTAGAAAATAGGAATTCGACTATAAAGCCAAATTTAGATAAAAACCAATGTTTATAATTTTGTTTTATTTTAAAATGAACTAAGCCTTCCAAATCATAAGAATTTATAAAAAATTGTTTCTTTTTTGCTCAATTCTTCTTGCCAAACTTGGACACTTTGATAAACGACCAAGCAAACAAACCTGGAGCTGTCGAGTTTGTCGATGAAAGTTTGAAATTTAAAGAGAATAACACCAACTGCAGCATAATTAAATTAGTGCATGGTCATATGATCTGAAAATTTGCAGACCTTATCTCTCCTCACACTGTTCCATACCTCCCCAATTACTTAGCACAAAAATAGTGCTAACAAGTGGCTCCAACTAGGGATGGTATCCTCCCTGTGAAGTAGCAAAGAACCCCATAGACTAGGTGTCGAATCAATTGGGTGGCTCCCAAAACTCTCTGAAATCCCCGACATGATCTCCCCTGTAACCATCATTGAAACCATTCTTCAAACAAACCCCTTTCAACCTGTAACCTCTCACCTATCCAAACTCTGAAGGCTGGAAACCAACTGTAACTGGAAGCCTGAGCTTTAAAACCAAAACTAAAACTGAAAACTACTGAATGAAATGCTCACCATGTCAAGCTTATTCATATTCACTTACCTACCCTACTCACTAAGCATCAATTCTCAATCAAGTAACTTATTACTTCCAGTGAATCCAATCAAGAAAATGATCCCATAAACCAACTTTCTCTTCATTCTTGATCAAAAACATAGATGACGCACTTAATGGCATGAGGTTATAATAAATAAATTGATCTTTACAGTAGAGATATAACTAGCCATTACCATTTCCCAACCTCTCCATGTACTCTACCACTAGATCATAAAAAACACGAAATCCTTCAAAAAATTCTGTCATTTGCTTACCATGAGAAAGTTGCCTCAAATGAAAATTCCCTTGCACACTCTCAAATTGATCTTCAAAAGAACCATGCAAGGAAAACTCATGACAATTTATAGGAGAGACATCCACAACTTCATCTAAAATTTCTGATTTTAAAATTTCATATTCTTCTCTGTTATTCAACTCTTCATTGCATACTGTTGGTTTGTCTATAGGATGGGATAGACTGCATAATTGTTTTTGTGTTCATCATCCATTCCAAGGAAGTGTATACCTTCATCCACAATCTCAAATTTCTGTTCTTTATTATAAACTTTAAGTATCTTTTTCAACCACTCAAATGAAGAAAAATACAAAGGAAAACAGTAACTATCAGCATGTTTAATGTCCACTATGTTTTCATCCTTTCGATCATGGATTGCAATGAGATTTTCTTCACTAACAGAAATTGTGACAGCTTGATTATATTGTTCAGAAAACAAAATATTGCAACCATCTCCTTTCAAATCACCGGGTTGATCATCTTCTACAAGCAAAGAGCGCTTTATATATTCATGTAAATATTCACGTGAAATTTGAATTTGATCAACATGCAGAGGTCTTCCTTCAACCATTATTTCAAAATCTGATTTCTCCTTCCTTGCAATTTCAGAAAATAAACATGTGGGAGGACCACAAAACTGATAGTTTCCAGAATTATCATTTTCTATGTAATCACTCACATAAGTATTGTAACTTTGAAGAGATTGTTGTTGCAAAGAGGAATTTTCTGATTGGGAAGGGGAAGCCTCTTCTTGTAACAAAAATTCAGAATTTGAATAATATGAGGAAGGATTTGGCTAACAGTCCCAACCTCTTTCTTGGTTACACAGAGAATGACAAGAATGCTTCAAATTATCATCAGTTTCAAGAAGAGAGATATAACTGGTTGAGACAAAGCTTTGGTCTATGTCAACTTCAAGAAAGGAAGACAGTACTAACTGCTGGGAATTTTCTTGAATATCATGGAAATTGGTTTGTCTTTCTTTTTGAGATGAATATTCATGTAATATCTCTAAAATATTTTCATCAAAATACTAATCGTCACCACATTCACCTTTCACATTTTCAATGAACTCTTTATCGTGTGTGCAACAATCTTGAATTAACAACAAAGAAGGATAATGCCTTTTGAAATGCTCATGAAATACTCTATGAAAGTCTTTAAGGGAGGATAAACTCCCTGATGGTAATCCCTCATACCATAACCTAGAATTTTCTTCTAGAATGGTCCTAAATATTTTCATTAAAGATTCCTCATGCTATCCAACCCCCAGCTTATGTATATGTTTATGAAATCTAAACAAATGAATGGCAGCATCATCGCCATTTTGATCCTTAAATATTGGAAGATATGTTTTCCAATTTATAGGAGGTATCCTATTTGGACAACCAGGAATGACATCAAAATTCATAGGAGCATACCTTGCAGCCTGAGAAGTCATCTTGATGGTGGAGAAACTGAATCAGTGCCTCAAAATTTGCAACCCCATTTGATAGCAAAGATGCCATGGAACATTATGAAGAATGGATTCTTCGCAAATGGAGTCACCAGGTAAAAGGAGACATGCCCTTCTTGATGTCTGACCATTTTTCACCGTCAACAGTCAGATCTAAACCTTTCGTTCATATCTAGGGAAGATCTGGAACCTCTACCTGTATCTGTCTTTCTGACCACTAGTCTCTCCAGTGGATTCACCTTCCAGAATATTTTAGTGGAGTTGTCGTGGAAAATGATACAACCTTTTTCACATGTAGGAGTCCCTGTTTTCCCAAAGAAACCCTATATTTCTTTGAATCTTATATTTCTTCCCAAGGATGACCTTCAATTTAGTCCCCAACAACGGTGCCAGTTTGTTAGCACCCAGAATCACACCCAAGGTTATGGGAAGGAGGACCCCTAGGGAATAGAAGAATCACTTTAGGAAAGGGAGATGGCTTCTCCAATTCCATAGAGGGATCTCTCACGGATGTATAACAATGCCAGACATAATATCACAAAATTGATATCAAATATTTGGTGGTTGGAAACAAAATGAAGATATATCGGGCCATGGAGTCAAAAATCCCAAGAAAACAGAGAAGTTTACATAGGAAAATGATTGCAAGAGCAACGGTAGTGTCTCGATCATGGTCATTATGTTTGGGGTCTGGTGAGAAAAGAAGAATGATGATAGTCCGCTAGCGTAGAGCACCGCAAGGATGAATTCAATGCCAGTTTTGGAAGAAGTGTTTGGTGGATACCAGAGATAATGGCAGGAGCATATGAGTATGAATTCCTAACCATTATACACTGAGCCTACGATATAAAGAATAACATAATGTAAAATATAACAAGAAGCAAATTCACATAAGGAAAATAAAATCACAGACTCTAATTTAGAAACACATAGGAATTCCTGCATTCATATAACCAGCATGTGCCTCTGCACTTGTATTAATTAAAAAAAGTATTACAAACAAAATAGTCTTGCAAATTCAAAACCAAACAACCCTTTCTCCCTCTGCGGGAAGTACATCTATAGTGATTCAGACCCCCAAGACTGACCTCAGGGCCGAAATTGGTTACAAACTAACAAACAAACTCTAACGTGGCATATTTGCCATGATTTACACAAAACAGAAATATGATGCGAACTATTGAACAATAGGCTTGAAATCCCCTCTTGCATATCACAGCCTTGTGAAATATGAGAGATTTTATTGTGACTGGCCGTGTTCCCGTCAAAACCCATGTCTTTGTTTGCTCTGATTCACCTCCAGTTCCTCTGGATCGGATTTTGAAATCGATGACTTGAACAGTAAACTTCAAATTTCTGGATAGATACACTTTGAATATCCTTTCACTTATCCCAATATGTGATACCTGTGTAAAAAATGAAGGATTTTTTTTGAATATTGGCCTGCGATGAACAAAAGCCTCTCTTAGTTTTGTAAAATTCACTCCAATTTGGCAGAAACAACTCATTGAACTTGATGACTAAAAACGTCATTTGAAAACCTGAACATTTGCCTTCTGAAGATGCCTTTGATCCTCCCAAACCATAGTAGCTCTGTGAAAACTGAGAGAGGTTATTGTATATAGGTATGTCATGAAGAAAAATGTCTCTCAGTTTCTCAAAATTCACTTTGGTTTAGCAGAAATAGCTCTCGGAAGTTGTTGGCTCAAAACAATAATTTTTAGAAAACTAGTCCAGCTGCTTAAAGAACTTCTTCTTGCCGTTTGTTGAATTTATGCTATCAATAGTTTCATATTTATACTAATATTTTTCAACCTTAAACCGACAGCACTTTCCTTGGCGGGAAACTTTATAATCGCCGTTCTATTTGGATAAATATCACACGTGTATCAATCTTCTTGTGGCATAGAAATTTTGCTCATCCCTTTAGATACTAACTTCTCTTCACATTCACCTGGCGGAATATTTATGAATCGTTGATTTGTTTGATTAAACCAACACGTGCATTGACTTGTCCACCTTGTATACAGTTTCGCTGATTTTTAAAGACTTAAACAACAAACACCTTCAATCTACAAAATCAGTATGGGAGGTTGATTTCTTGGTTAATAGAGACGATGAGGATGCATGGTTCATGATTTCAACATAGACATCTCTATTCCGCATATTTAAAAACTTCTTTTCCCCGTGCAATTCAATGTAGTGTAATTATTTCATGTCATAGGATCTGTTGGGTATCAATCAAAACCGTCTATCTCATCTACCATGCAAACTCATCTAGCAAATTACTTTAAAACATAATTCAGCTTTCTCTTTCATCAGCAAAATAACCCTGGTCTGGATGAATTTGAGTCTTTGATCTACCCCGTTGATTGCTAAAAAATAGGCTTCAAATCCCAACCTGCACCTCTCAACTGGTGATAGCTGTGAAAAATCTAAGATTGTTTTTGTGATCGACCATGTTCCCAATAAAACCCTTGTTTGAATTTTTCCATATTCCCCTCCAGCTCTTTGGGATATACCTTTGAATTGGATGACTCAGATGGAATTGCGAAATTCTGGAAAATTTCCCTCTAAAGATGGATTTGATTATACCAATACATGGCACATGTCTAAAATATGAGAGAGGTTATTTTAGATAAGGATGTTCTGAATAAAAACCTCTCTCGGTTTCTCAAAATTCTACTCGAAGCGACGAAAACAGGTCTTGGGAGAAACTGAGCAAAACAATCTTTTTAGAGAATAAGGCTAGAACTTGCACTCTCTATGAAATTTCGCCCATCTCTCACAAATTGAACCACAGGAACTTTCCAACAAAGAAATTAATATGGACTGTTGATCAGGATCTAACAAGATCTTATCCATCTGATCGTGGGGCTTGTACCATATTTCGCAGATCTAAAAACCTCTTTTGTCCATGTGTTTTTTCAAAAGCGAAATCCCTCTTGGAAGGTTTTTTGTGGCTTGTGGGTTTGTGTGTTTTTAAATTGTCTTATGGTAATATCTCACATGTGCTGGATGTTTGAGTATTTTACTGTTTATATTCCTTGGAAGTTTCATAATATATCAAGGAACAAAGAAAAGGTTATAGAGTATGCTTGTGAATTTGGCAATTGGACTTTGATTTCACTGCGTGGACCCCATGCGACTTGGTTCTTGGGACTTGGTGCTTGGGATACAATCTGGAAAGGAGTTGAGTGCGACATGGTGCTTACATATATTGTTATAAAAAATATCCTTTATCCATATTTTCTTACTAAAATTCCTTTGTCCATCTTACAAACACATGAAAATAATATAACATATACCCAACATTTGGGAACGTCTTTCACCTCTCTAAAAACATCTTGACTGTAAACAATATTTTTAGTTACAAGGTTCTAAATTTCAAAACCTTTCACACCATATTTATAACCAATAAAGATACATTTTTTAGCTTTATTATACAACTTACTCCTTTTTTTCCTATGGAACATGTGCATACGCATCACAACCAAACAAATTAACAAGGGGTTTCTTACTAGTCCATACCTCATGTAGATTTTTTTCAACCAATGTTTATGTGTGTGATTGATTTACCAAATAACATGCATTATCCATTTCCCCTTCCCATAATTCTGGTCCTATATTGGCACCACTAATCATGATCATTTCCTTTTCCATCAACGTCGTATTCATTCTTTTTGTAACTCCATTATGTTGAGGTTGGTATGATGTAGTCTTTTTCATTGTTATACCACGATTATGATAGAATTCCTTGAATTCATTCACATAGAACTCCCAACCATTATCTATCCTCAACACCTTTATTTTCTTTTCTATCTGAATCTCTATAAGATCCACAAGTTCTTTAAATTTAGCAAATACTTTAAATTTCTTTCGAAGTAAATAAATCCATGTGTTCCTTAAGAAATCATATATAAATGAAACATAATATACATATTTACCTAATTATGGAAAATTCCTTTTGGTTTTAGATGCAAATCTTACTCGATTATATTTTCCATATGTACAATGTTAACATATATCAAAATATAGCATGCAACCAAACATACCTTCAACCATACCTTTACCTTGTAATTCTCAAAGGCCCTTCTTTCCAGTATTCCCTAAATTTGATGCCACAACATTTCCTTTCATCTAGAGGTAGGAGTTTTGTCTTCTTTATCTCCTCCCTCAGGCACAACATAATTGTTACACCCATTGATAATGGTGCTTCCAATAGTTTGTACAAAGTTCCATTCTAAAATCCCATCATCAAGACCATTTATCCTCAAACCATTTGCATGTGTCTTTTGCAAACACATTTTTTACACTTGCATCGCCCAACTTTCTGATGGGTATCAAGTTTATTGCTATATTTGGAATGTTTAGAACCCTAGGGAGATTTATAATCCTTCCATCCTTAATGTTAAACTTAAATTTTCCATGTCCAATGATATTGGTTGTCAAATCATATCCTAAGAACACATCTCCTCCATTACACTTTTCATGTTCACGAAATCACTCCCTATGAGGAGTCATATGAAAAGGTGCACATGAATCAATCAACCATACATCATGATCTAAATGGGTACATGTGGAGGCTAGGTACACCTCTAATCCTTCTTTTGAGGATATCATTTACTATGTATAATGGGTATCATTATATCCCTTCTCTTTTTCAACATAACTAGATCTACTATCATTCTTATATTTCCAAAGTTTACAACATTTCCTCAGTGATTTTCTTGGAGATTTAGATTCCTCCTCTGAACCCTTTTTTTATTTCTCTCCTGGGGAAAGACTCTCACAAACAAGGGATCCACTCTATTACTATCCATGGTTTTCTTCCTCATTTCCTTTGATGGAAGGGATGCTACAATTTCATCAAACTTCAAATTGGCTTGACTAGCACTACCTATTTCTACAATCAAGTTATCCTAGGAATTTGGAAAAGAACATAATAATTTAGTACATTTATCTTCTTTAGCCATTTTAATACCAATAGAGGTGATTTGACTTTCCAATGTATTGTATATATTTAGATGATCTATCAATATGTCATTATCCTCCATCCTAAGGTGATACAACTTATTTTGTAAAAACAACTTGTTTACTAAGGGATTTGATTGATACAAACTCCCTATATTTTTCCATAGCTTTAATGCATTCTCTTCTCCAAACACATCCAACAACAAAAAATATGATAATCATAACCATATTGTACTCCTCACCCTTCTTTCTAGTTTCTATGAATCTTCTTTTGTTGTTCTAGTGGGTTGTGTACCTGGATCCACAACAATCCATTATTCTCGATATACAATAAGATCCTCCATTTTGATATTCCATAGCTCAAAGTTCTGGCCATTTAATTTCTCAATATTTATTCTCGAATTGATCTCTGTCCTCTTTCAATGCATGAATCACCACTGTGAATCTCCCACTAGACCCGGGCTTAACACAAACCCAATATCTATCAATTGCATTGAACCCTCAACAACAAATGCATCCCATTCAATCCAATAATCAATCTTTGATACCACAAGTAAGTTTTAAAATTATGAAGAGAATATAAGCATACATATTCTTTTAATAAAATAGATATTATACCATAAAATACACACAATACACAATGGTTTACCATGGAAACCCTTATCTAGGAAAACCAACAAAACTTAGAGCCACACCTCTCACTTTCTCTTTATGGTTATTAACCATTATTAATACAATATGTAGATATTCCACAATATCCAAAACCCTATGTTGTGAGTGTTTTCACACTCACACAGGTGAAGCCGACTTAGTGAAGCCATGGTAAGAGGCACATGAGAAATTGGTTCCCGTGGCTCTAGTGTGTGAAAAAGAGTGGTAAAAACTAGAAAAAAAGAGGTGAAATTTAGATTAAAATAAGAAAACATAGGAAATAAATGAATTTACTGAATCACGCAAGCCATTAATTCCAATAAAGTAAAAATTGATAGCAGTAAATCAGTAATAGTAAATATCAATTTTAAAGATAACAAATGAATAGTAAAACTTTTTCTTTTTCACAAACTAGAGCAATGCATGGAATTAAACTTTCTTTTAATTGAAGATTTGAGACATTACATGAATGGAGAATACCTCAAACTAGATGGGCCCTTGCAACTAGTGTAGAGTGTTATTCTCATGGATCCGCGCAGTATGGTGTCTCCCGCACAAAGTCACAAGGGTGTTGAATCTCGACCAGAGTGAAGTGATGGAAAGTAATAGAGGGTTATAAGCTTTACTATGGATTTCGAAATCATAACAGTGCAAAAGGTGGAGATGGAGGTAATGGAGCCTTCATACCATATTTGTAGGAAATATTTGACATTTCGGGTTTTGAATACCATAGTGGTGAACCGCATGACTACAACAAAGCGAATGGTGGAAGAAACAGCTCCAAAACTTTGAACGAAACCTTTGGAAACCACGACCTACAAGCAACTGGAAACCATGACATACTGCCCAACACAGAGAGAAATACTCCCTACGCAATGAGCAATACTCTCTACGCAGTGAGTGGTCAACTGCATGACTCCGTGAATGATGAACTGCATGACTCAAACGCAGCGAATGGTGATAGGCATGACTCCAAACCTTTGAATGAAACCTTTGGAAGAAACCTTTGGTCAATCAAAAACCACGACCTGCAAACAATTGGAAACATACTGGTTGCTACTCCCCACACGAGCAATACTCCCAATACTGCGAGTGGTGAAGCTATGGCATTGAGTGATACCCTAGGAACCAGCCATTGGTTGACTGCCAAAAACCCACGAGAATAGACCAAAGGTTTCATCCAAAGAGAGGAAAGTGGGGGATCATAAGGCATTTATCCCTTACATTCAAGGGATCACAGACAAAATAGCTAAACACCTGAAAAAGAAGAACATTGATTCTGTGTTCTCACCACCAAACAACATCAGAAATCTCCTTAGGTCAGTAAAAGATCTGATTGGCCCAAGTATTAAAAATGGGCTTTACCTGATTCCCTGTGAATGTGGGAAAACCTACATAGGCGAAACAGGAAGGTCCATTCGAAATAGGGTGCACAGGTCGATAATTGTCAAGGAAAAGAATCAGAGAGGTGATCGAGATAGTTAAGAACCCTAATTGCTTAAACAGAGATAACGGACTTTCCATTAGCCGATCATGGTTGCCTAACCTAACCAAACTAAATAAGAATTAGATTTAAGAATTATAAATTAACCTAACTTAACTAAAAAATTGACTTAAGATTTAAACTTAAAATAAAACAAAACTAAAGTTAAATTAAATTAAATTAATTGATAATATAAATTAAAATTAAATTAAAATTAAAAATTAAATATATTCCCAATTAGTCATAATTTGAATTTTAATAAAAAAAAAAATGAATTAAAAAACAAATTAACTATTTCACTTATTCACTACACAATATAATAAAACTCAAAATAATAAAAATTAAAATACCTAATACACTTTTATTACTTTTATTTTATTCTTCAAACTAAATGTAATAATGATTAAATTAATAAACCATGAATAAATTAAAATTGATTATTAAATTAATATACTAAATAACCAAAACTAAGAAACTAATAAATCAACCTCAACTAATAAACTAAAATTAAATAACTATTTTATCAAACCAAAATTAACAAACTTTTATATCAAACTAAAATTAATTATCAAATTACTAAACTAATGAACAAAATCTTTAATAATAATTATTAACTAATAAATAATTAATTTAGGGTTACAGCTAAAACTCAGGGGTCATTAAATTAAAAATTGAAATAAATTAAAATTATAAAAATAAAATAAAAACTCTAAAAACTACCGACAAACCAAACCTAGCCGACGCCTCCCAAGTGGGTTGTTTCTGTATTAATACACCTATGAAAGATGAGCAATCTCTTGAAGCAACACCATGTCCTAAAGATGAGCCACGCCTGGCTCGAAACATTGACATTAACTTTTCTCACCGCATATTATCCATTGGATGCCAGGAATCTCAGCAAACCTAATTACCATAGTGGTTTTACCTTTACCTCTGATAAGATTTAAATTTAGGCGTGCTTACATTTTGGTGTGGAATTTCCCCTTATTTTGTGGATTTGTCTTAATTTTGATATTAATCCCTAATTTTGTGGGATAGTTCCACTTTTATGACAAGGGGTCCATAACTTATGTTTTTTTTTTTTTTTTGTGGGGTGTATCAAGGGTTATATGGTAAGTTTTGGGTATGAAAATGGATAATGTGGAATATGGTAAGTATCTTATGATGTATGCGAATTTTTTTGTGTTAGCACCCTAATCCATTAACATGGATTAGATATAGACCCCAATCCCTTGTAACTGAGACTGAATTACACATTTTTAGGAAAACCCCAAAATATCCCAAATATAGTCTAAAAATTTTCAAACTCGCCTTTGAATCATATCAGTAATGAGATAATGATCATTTTCTATGTTCACTTCCTGGAGTAGGGGAACAACCTCGATTCCATCCCTATGACCCCCTGAGCCAACACCACACACGAATCCTTATGCATACAATAAAGCACTATATGGGTAGGGTCGTCAGACAACAATACTCACACACACATGCAAGGAATATAGAACATAATCAACCATCATAATGAAAAATATTCAAAAATTAAATGGTATGATGAGAATATGGCACCATAAATAATCTCTAATGAAAATGAGATAGAGAAATTGTGGATTGATAATCATTTTGTGATGTTGTCTAAACTTTTAGTAGGCTCTGTAATTTTTTTTTGAAAGATATCAACAGTTTGGCATTGCCCCAAGTTTAACTCATTCATCGGAAGAATATCAACCTTGGGTGGTGTCGTGTTCATCGATCATATGATTCTCTTATAATACTTAATAATTTTTACAGTTTCTATTCCAAATTTAATTCTTCCACATAACTACAAAGAGATCACCCATTCTTATGTTTACAAAATGTTGTGCCTATTATGTATCTGATATATGCACTACAACGGGTTTTCTATCATAACAATTCAATTTTGAGATATGCCTATTATGTGGAAAAATGTTTGGTTAGATATTTAGTTGGTGGATAATTTCTTAGGTTTAAGATTGTTTTTGTTTGGTTAGATATTTAGTTGGTGGATAATTTCTTAGGTTTAAGATTGTTTTTGTTTGGGGGTTATTTGTGGGAAATCGTCAATGGTTTTTGGTTCATATTATAATCTCAATTTAGAATCAATTATGAAAGAATTTGTTTTCATGTTCTTAAGATGTGGAAGTACCAATTCCATTAGTTAATGTTCATATTTCATCCTCTCAAGGTTTCATTAAGCCTATCATATTTGTTTTTTCAACTGTTAGCTAATTACAAGAGAAAAGTTGTAGGATTTCAATAGAATGGTAGAAGTTATCTTATTCTTCCCTAAAAATTCTCCTTTATCGAGTCCAATAACGTAAATCTATGTTTCTTTGGAAGTTTTAGTGGTTAAATTTCTAGGAATATGGATTTCTAAGAGTTCAATTATATTTATGGAGGATTTTGGAACTTCCTTCACCTTTGATAATATGATTGTTCCTCTATATTAGTTAAGGTTAAAAACTTTAAATGTAAACAATATGGGATTACATTGATCTCATGGATTCCATCAAATTTTCAAATGGAATTTTTAATGCATGTATATTCTCTTTTTAAGCTTGAAAGAGAGAAGCGTCCATTATAGAGTTTCCTCTGCACCATAGTATAGAAAGGTGAATATTTTCAAAATGAATATTTTCAAAATTGCATCTCTTATTGTAAAAGGAATAGTTTTTGTGGGTCAACCATCTCATCATTTCCTTGTATTTTGTAGCTAGAACTATATTTTTCCTTGGATAGCAAAGCCTTGGGTTCGACTAATACTATGAATGTTATATGTTATAGTGATTTTCACTCATAAATTTTAGTGGATGTCATATGAGGTTTTCATTTCATGTATTTGTAGATTTAGGTGAAAGGGATTTTCATGACCATAATGTAAAAATCAATAAGGACCTAGACTTTCTGCATTTTGAGGATAAGGTTGGTAGAATCTAGCATGATGGTGTTATAACATTATTTAGTCATCACTGGCCTTTGATGCCTTATTATCCAAAAAATATATATATTGTTGATCTTTTCTCCACATAAAACATACAATACAATATATTTTACATCATACTCACATTTTTTCTTCATGAAACACACAACTACCTATGGCAATTCTTCATAAAAGGCATGGAAACATTCTATAAAAGGAAAAAAATAACAAAGGAACTGTTGGTAATAACTCCCGATTCCAATTGCTATTCACGACTAAAAACATTAATTTATAGATTACAATGAGGCGGTTGAGAACCAGCCTTTTCACCTTCC
>LPNX011099047.1:106550-171966 GCA_001517045.1 Pseudotsuga menziesii
TGAATTAGTGCAGATCGCAGCACTTGAATTAATGCAGATCGCAGCATAGATCACATCACTCCAGGCATATACTCAACGGAGATCGCAGCATAGATCACATCACTCCACGCATATACTCAACGCAGATCGCAGATGTGAGGAGGGAGTGGCAGATTATCACACTGTCGTTTCAAATTCTTTTATAATACCACAGTGTATTGCAACTCCACGCAGGCTCCAACGCAGTCACACCAAGTCGCAGTCTTCAAGCAAGGCTGCAGTAGCAGATACAAAGCAAACCAGCAACACAATCACAGGTCACAGCTCCACGTAGTCTTCTACAAAGACAAACCAGCAACACAATCACAGGTCACAGCTCCACGTAGTCTTCTACAAAGACAAACCAGCAACACAATCCCACTCTCAACACCACGCAGCAGTACATGGAGAAGATATACTTAACGCAGATAGCAGTCTCAAGAGATATCAGTCACTAGAGAAATTAGGGCATAAATTAGGGTTTTGGTTTCAGAAGGAGGCGAACATTTAGAACTGCGATTTTCAGATGGAGCATTAGGTGTACAGGAGGCGTTCTGATGGGATATTCATCAACAATTTAGGTAAGACTGGGAAAAGCTACGGGGGTGATTGTTGCAATTGAAAAAACCACAGGATATTATTGTCCAATCAGCAAGGCCATATGGGCAGCGTGCTGTCTTGAAGTTTGCTCAATATACAGGAGCACAGGCAACCATAATCGCACCGATATTCACACACATCGCAGGATATTCACACAGATAAAAAATATACAGTAACAACTAAAACTGAATGGATATAGTGGTTAAAACTTAGGTTTAGGTATTGCATGCACGCAGAGAATGGAGTAACGCATACATTGCATGCTACTCCATTGGCAGACTGATGGAGCAGTCTGGCAATGGACTGGCAAGCAGAATGCCAGTAATGGGCAGAAATGCAGCAGGAGTTATGGCAGACAACCCTGCTCTGATACCACTTGTTGGTAATAATTCCCGATTCCAATTGCTATTCACGACTAAAAACATTAATTTATAGATTACAATGAGGCGGTTGAGAACCAGCCTTTTCACCTTCCCGGGCAACTATTCAAATTCCTATTTAATTATTTATTTACAATAATCCTGACGGATTATATTCTAACAGGAACATTAATTGTTTTCAAGTAAGTGAGGTGTATGGGTTGTGTCCACGTGAACAACCCTAATTCCCATTACCAATGAACTTAACCAAAGTTTGATAGTATAACTTAAGTTCAAATGTTGGAGAAAGGGAATTGACTACTCTAATACCCTTATGCTCGGGCATTGTCTTATAAATTTATCGCTATATTTTAATGATCAATCCCTTCTATAGAAAACCTTGTTTCTTAAATTGAATGTCCTGTAGATATTTGGGATCTAAATCCTTGTTATTTTTTCCATTCATATATGGCAAGGAGTTTGAAGGTAAGAGTAATATGGACTCT
The DNA here is from genome assembly GCA_001517045.1 of Pseudotsuga menziesii. Lineage (NCBI taxonomy): Eukaryota > Viridiplantae > Streptophyta > Pinopsida > Pinales > Pinaceae > Pseudotsuga > Pseudotsuga menziesii. The sequence continues at coordinate 108,034 of LPNX011099047.1, forward strand.
AGTGATGAAGTTGTTTACAACGGATCAAGTATTACTTTTTTTTTTTTTTCACAATAGAATTATATAGCAAGCTATCTCTTCTAGTCTACCCCCACACAAACCCAAATTATGTCCTATATTACTTGATTATTTTTTGTTGATTATTTAATTTGAGGAGGACGTAACTAATTGATGTTAATTGAGATTAATTAGTTACAAGTTTTCTTAGTTTAATGTCATTGCAGATGTTGTATGATTTTATGGTTTAAGGAAGGTTGTGTATAATTGTTGATGTGTATATTTTTGGAGAAATTAAGAGCATTCTTGAGACATTATAACTAAATATGGAAACTTGAGTAGTATTTCTTTTGCGTGCTTTGTCATTGACTTAACCCTAGTAATTGGGAATTATTTCCTATAATAAAATTGGCGACACCATTGGGGAGAATTTTGTGAGTTGTTCCTTTTATTTTTTCCTCTAATTTACATCATTAGAATTAGAATTAGTTAGGTATCTATGTGCTATTTCTTGCTTTTCTTACTATAGAGCCAATTCTTTGAGTTTTTAGGATGCACACACACCTATCTTCCGAGACAGAAGTGGGTACCCACTCCTTTCCTTTAATATAAGTATGGGTACGGGTATTTTCTTAAGGATTCTAATATTATACTTAAGTATAGTATTCTAGGCGATTGTTTTGGATTGAAAAAACATGTTTATAGATAGGTAGGCGAATATTAAATATGAAACATAAAATTAACATTGAAATGTGTAAATTTTGGCAAATATTATGATAAAAAAACATATTTTATGTAAATATAGGCGATGTTAGACACTAAAAATGACCAAATAGCGAATTTATTTTTTGGAAAAAAAACAAAAAAATAGCCAATTGGCGAAATTTCGCCCCGAAATTTTTCCCTGGTACATGCATTTTTCATTAAAAGAAAGTGTTTGTATGCACTTGTTTCCTAATCGAAACTAGCAAGTGTGCCTGTAGTGGAAAAAAAATCTAGTTTTCCTAAATTTTTGACCTCTCCAAACTTGTTTTAAGTATGATTAAGAGTGTTTGCTATACAATAATAGGGATAGTATCATCAGTAAAGTGATTCTCATTGGCATTTTTATGTCAAAAACATAGTAAAATACTTTATTTTTTTCTTTAGGTGCATAGTAGTAAGTTCTTGTAGTTGCATTTTCTTTTACAGTCATTTAAGTTTATAGGTTCCAAATCAGGTTAAAAGGAAAATAAATTTGCATTGTAGGATTGTTTGATTTAATATGATGGGTCATATGCTTCAAGGTTTTATGAAAAGAGTTCCTAACTTAATGAAAGATCAACATAAGATCTCTTGAATTTTGTTAATTTCTTTATTATTCCAACATTCTTAAAGATTTTATAATATTGCAGAGTTTCATTTCCATTACCTTCAATAAACAACAACCTTAATACAAATGGTAATATTTAAAATAATATAGACTTGGTTTCTTTATAAAAAATGCACAGAGTCTAGTATTATAGTCTCGATGCAGGATGGAAAGTAAACTCTCCAAGGTTGTAAAAACTAAAATAGAGTCACTAATGAGAGTGTAAAATCCATTAGTAGTGTGCATTCCAAACATGAGCTCTAATGAGCTAAAATATCAAGAAATGTTGATATTATATCCTCTTGGTTGCTTCATGGGATATTTTCTTGTTTCAACTATTTAACAATTATCTTAAGGTCCTAACCACCCTAACATCATCTTTAGGAGAGTAGTTTGTTTGTTGCTTCCTCTTAGGAATTTTGTAGTGGAGTGTTTTCTATGTTTAAAGAGTTTGGAAGTCTAGGTCTAATGCATGGGTTAGTTGTGTTTTCACATTTTACTAAGTTTTTTAGTTCAAGTTGTTTGATCAACTTCTCTATCACTCTAAAATGATCAAAGGTATCTATCCTGGAAGAACTGAGATTCACCCACCACAAGGTGGACTAGGTTGCATGATCCTGAACCAGAGTCAAGTGAACCTAACAAACATATACACATTTCCTTAACCAATCCCATAAGAAATCAAGATAAACTGCAAGAGGAGAATATCTTGGGTAATTTATCCAAGGCTATTGACCATGGAACCCACCTTTTGTGCATTCTCACTACTTCACAGATATAGACCTTATCCCACATTCAAATCCTATGTACCAATGGATCTTCATGAATAACATCGCTAGTGCTCAAGTGCAGGAAGCACCATTTACCTTATATTTGGCATTCCTATTGGGGGTATTGATTCCCCTATTCATGGAACTTCCATTTTGGGTACCTTTGCCCTTATTATAACAACCAACACTAGATAAGGACTCCCGTATCCACTCCCCTAAGTGGTACTAACAATTTCTTTGGATTTCCTTCTTTTAACACTGGTGTACCATGATTTAATTTTCCTTTCCTCTCTGGTAATGGAAATATCCAATGGGACATATTTGATAGTGTAAATATGATGAAATCATGCATGCTTAGACAAAGTCCTAGTAGTTGGGATCATGTTGATAACACCCATTTATCATTTATGGAAAATTTAAATTTGCATAATTTGATTAAGTTGACAAATGACCTAGTGCAACATAATCCGAATTGGATTCCTATCACCATTAAGTTCCCATAAGATATTACTAATTTGAGAGTAAAGGTTTGAAAATACCCATTGAAGCATGACATGACATTCTATCTTTGGAAATAATCTAACTTTTTGATGGATGACAATATTCAACTAAGACTCTTCCAATGAACCTTGACTATGATGGCCACAAAATGGTACATCGAGATTAAATGTGTGACCTATAGTGATCCACATCCGTAGCAAGGCATTTCCTTACTTTCAATTGCCAATTTGGTTTGAGAAAAGAACATATTTTACTCCGTCATTCCAACATGATACCTCCACTCGTGTCTCAAATAAAATTCATGAGTGGATAAGGATATATCACATGGTTAAGGATGATATTCTTGAGAAGATTTTGATTGACTGGTTTGTAAATTCATTGATACCATACATCACCAAAGACATGGCCTTTTCAAGGGTAACTACTAAGAAAACTTTCTATCAGTATATCCCAACAATTATATTTGGTTTAATCTGAATGTCAAGTTCTTTATGATATTTTCCCAATACATTGGGGGTCAAAATTGTCCCTATGAAACCAAATCATGCACCATGCATTGATGGTGTGGTTGGTTTTGTAGAAAGAACCATAGCTAGATAATTGCCAAATAAAGTGGGACAAATGTATTTGTATTTGAATACAATAGAAAATACACAAGGTACTTCTAACACCTCAGGTCTTATGTAGGACTCCTCTGACATCCTTTCCATCCAAAAATACATCCAACAAGTTGGAGGAAATAAAAAAAGGAAGAACAAAAATTCCTATTAGGATCTTGGAACAAATAACAACAATAATGATGGTCAAAGTAAGAAAGAGGAGAAGAAGGTTATGTTCCCTTTCAAGCAATGTAAGGAAGACCATTTGAATCACTAATGCCCCAAATTGGAGGATTCTCAATGTTTGTTTGTGCAATGTAATGTTTATAAACAAATAGTTGTTCTCACTAACCATTTCCCCCCATAAGGATAGCAAATCCTCTCAAGTACTTCAAATAACTGTGTACCTCTACAAGGGATAAATTGTTGCATCCCTATATAAGTGAGGAATACATCAAATGATTCTATACATGTGTGAGAATGAAATTAATTCTCAAACTCAATCTCATAATTATGAAACTCTAGACACTATATCCAAGGATAAGAAATCCTCCATGTTTTAATTTCCTCCTCACCTCTAGATAGGGAAACACATAAATGATGTGATGTATCGAATACCCAAATGAATTTTAAGAAGATTTCCATATGACCCTAGTTCCATTGAGATAATCCTCTCTTGATGATAGAATCAGATAAAGTGTCTAAAATGAGTTGAGAATTCAAAGAGACACATAGGTCTCTCATAGAAATCTCCATCAATAAAAACTTACTACAACACTGTTGAAGATATGGCCTTGGCGCTATGTGCCATGTATTCTTTTGAACTCCTTCAAAGTTTCCCCATGTAGTTTAAGGAACTATTGATAGTTATTGATGGATTCAATTGTTTTGATTATTTATTAATAACTTTTGACTTGAAATATTGAAACCAATACTTCCCCACCATGTTGTGTTTCAGATTCAAGTATCATCTCATGAAATACATGTTTTTCAAAACTTGGTGAATGTAGGGGTTACTATATGTGGGATATCCCTATTTTTTTGGAGATCACCTGTCTCTCCTAAGATTGTGACTTTAGTTACCTTGCTTACAAATTCTAACAACCATTCTTTTAGGCCTCATGTATTCACACCCTTGTTCTTGGTTTAGTTTGCATGTAAAATAATCTTAGTGGATGTGTAAGTTGTTGATACTTTTTTGGATTACAAATTCCTCTTGCGACAAATATGGAACTATGTTATTATCACTGTGTGTCTACAATTTTTTGAATAACCATTATCCTTGCCATGGATAAATCTACAAAACTAACTAGTTGTCATTTTGCATGCCCAATTTAACTAACACCATGGGATCTAATGTTCCAATCATGGATAGTTCCATGTGTTCTTTGGAGAATGTGGGTCTTGGGATGTATTAATATTTGATGGGTACTTTTAATCTTCCTCTTATGATTTTTATGTTGTATCTTCTTACGTTTATGTGATTTCAACAATCCTTGATAACCCACTGTACTTAGTCTCATTTAGAATACCTTGTTTCAATGAGAACTAGTGTGTTGTCCTATATCCACTATTTTCACATACAGAAAGGGATTATATAAATTCATTTATGATTTTATCTATAGACGAGATTACCTGCCAAGCTATTTACATGGCCACTTATAATGTTGATAAAGACCCTCCACCCTAGGAGGAACATGATAAACCCACTTCACCTATTTGGGAATTCATCTCTCCTATTTTGAAATATTTGTTGGATATGGTTCTACCAATTGGAGAGACCATTTTGGAATCCATGATCTATTTTGAGAAATTGTGGGAGGAAATGCACCACATGTCATATTTTCTTCTTGAATCAAAAAAGTTATAATTTGGATAAAAATGTTTGATCATACAATTAATTTTAACTAGTACAAAAGTTTCATGTCAATAGATAATGTGTATGTGGAAGGGAATACTACAAAAATTTATAAGACCATGTCAATCGATATATCCTTTAAACCAAATGTCATAAATAATGTTATGATTGAAGTAGGGTATTCTTTGGAGGAATTTTAAGCCTACATTTGTCGTTTTAAAGAGTATAATGACATTTTGTACTTAGCCATATGAAGAAATGGTAGGCATTAATTCCCAAATTTTCAAGCATGAATTAAAATGTATAGTAATATGAAACCTATTCAACAAAATGTTTGACTCATTAATCTTTGTAAGGACATTTTCATCAATGTAGAAGTATAAAATCTCTTGAAAATTAGTTTTATCTACTTGTTCCCCCTAACCAAATGGGTGTCAAATATTTTTTCATGGATAAAAAGTAAGGGACCATCCCCATATGTACTTATTTTTAGGATTTAAACCAGGCATGTCCAAAAAATAGTTATTCAACATCATTCATCAATCAAATTATCCATGAATGCATTGGATTTGGAATATTCTCTTTTATGGATGAATTGTCTAGCTATAACCAAGTCCAGTTCCACCTGTAAGATTGTCACAAGACTATGTTCACTTGTCTTCAAGGCATGTTTGCATACACAATAATTTTGTTTAGTGTAAAAAATGCTAGAGTGACATTTCAATGAGGCATATCATATGAATTTCATGAAATCAATCATATTGTCGAAGCTTACCTAGATGATTTGGCTATGCGATCAAAGAAAACAGATGATCATGTAGTACACATTTATGTTATTTTTCAAATATACCAATTTCATTAAATATTTTGAAAATGCATAAATGCATCTTTTATGTTGTGTCTAGGCAATTGTTTGGTTACATCGTGTCAAAGTACATGATTATAGTCAATCCTTTGAAGGTGGAAGATAAATCTCAATTTCCTCTCTCATGTAATATTCTCCAAGTAAAGAATAATTTATTGCAACAATTTATCACTTATTATCCATAGATTACAAAAGTATTTATGATCTTTTTGGAGAAGGAAGTTCCAATGTTTTGGGATGTATTTACACAATAATTATTTGAATACTTGAAAAAGTCTGTAATGTCTATCCCAATGATAAGTCCTACATACTATAGCTAGTAATTCCTCCTTTATCATGTGACATTAGAAGAAACCATTTACTCTAATATATGATAGTGATAGAATATACTAATCCAATGTCACATATATTGACCCAATGAAGAATTGGAGCAAGTATTCCAAATGGATTATTATACTATAGCAATTCGAATTGGAATTGACATCTTCTAAATGAAAGAATTTTTTGGCATTTTCCTAGTTAATGTCAAAGTTACCCAAAGATGGTGAGAATGAGATAAAAAATGAGTTATCACGTAATGAACATATATTCCTCTTTGACTCTAGTGGCCCTTGGTACGGGGAAATTCTTGTATATATCCATACTTAAAGGTTTTCTTTGGAGCATAAAATTACTTATGCTCAATTGATTATGAAAATAAAATATTTGATCATATTGCAGAAAATTTGAGGTCTAAGGAAAATAATAAAACAATAGTTAAAATAATAAAATAATATTTATGAATTTTGGAGGAAATAAAAAACTACTTTTTCTTCGTATCTTCAACACATCTCCTTGTGGTTCTACTCATTTTTTTAGCGGGAGAACTCATTTGATGCATAATTAAATTCTGCATCCGAGTGCTCCTGCTTGAAATTTGAGTAAAACCAGAGGGAGATAAGTTGAATATACAAATTTGAAAAGTAATTTTTTTTAATGACAATATTCTAAGTCAACCATTATAGTTGACTCTTTTCTTGAAATTCTATTGTTTCTTGAATTCCAACTCATCAATGGCTCTTTTTCTTATGAGTCCCATTTTACACCCCAAATTTTCTCTAATTGATAAAATGCATGCATGAAGATGATTGAATAGAATATAGCCACATAAATATGTGTAATGGGTTTCCTTAATACCGCTACATGGAAAGTTATGACTTTTCATTAGTATCTTTTTCTTTTGTAAGTAAGATGAGGAACCTTCTATTAATCAAAGAAACAACTGCATACTGATACAAGGATAAGCTAACCATCAACTAGGCCAAAAACAAACAAACTATCCAACACTATAGAAAATAATCTAATTAATCGTCACCAAACACAACCTTCAAGCAATAGATACATTCACTGAGTAAATTGATGCAAATCATTTATCTTCTTCTGAACATCAATTCACCCTATTGAATTATCTTGAGTAGATGAATTTGCAACTAAGACCAAGTAATGCGACAATATTTTAGAAGAATTTTTCCGATGGACAAGGTATGCTTCCTTGTCACTATATGAACTATCCATCTCGTGAGGTAGTTTCTAGCCACCCAAGAGCATAGCTGTAACTATAACCATATCATTAACTTCTTCGCAAACAAGGGCGTTTTCAAGGGACCCTAGGGGAGGATATGACTCTGAGGGTTGTTGAGATCCTAAAGAAGGTTGTGGTTGCGAACAATCAACATGCATTGGATTAGCAAGGAAATCCCCACCCAGCTGAGATGTCGAGTTCTTCTTATGATTCTTTCCATTCTACCATCCTTTAGGATGCCTTTTCATAAATGTAACCAAGGCTATAGAAGAAAACCCCTAAGAGTTCCTCGGTTCTTGGAAGGATATACATCTAAATGCTAGTTACTCATAATCGATGAGTTATAAGTGGGGTTTATAACCATTCCATTCGATAAAGATATTATTCGAAAGCCCTTTTCTAAGATCCAACTCAAAACAGGTTCAAGCAAAATTGGCTAGTACTTTCGATATTCGGTTTGTATCGCTCTTGATAAACCTTCCCAATGAGTTGTTAATGGTAGTTAAATAATTAGGAGACCAAAGATGCAAGGGAAGATTCAGAATTCTTACCAGACTAGAGTAACCATTGTTGAGACCAACAATGGATCAAAATTAGGGAACCACCATTGCATAGACATTCCTGATATTCCCCAGAACCATGACCCTTTCTCGATGAATTTATCACAATCCCCCTTTGATGAGAAACTAGCAATGAAGTACCCCTTGGAGAACAAACATAACTCATGCTCCATAGGCCATGCTTTCTTAATCCACCCCCTTAATCCTAAAGCAGAGAGCCAAATCTTGTTGTATATTCAAATGAGGGTTGTTCACCCGAAGTTATATCCATTTATAATGGCATGGGATTCTTCCATATTTTATATAGGTCTCTCTTCCAATTGTTCCACTATGTAGGTTGAAACTAACAACATATTTGGACTCACAACTCCAAGGTCTATGTTTTTTAGGACATCTCTAGAGGAATGCTACTGGGAAGACTGCAACACTAAGGTACCCCCATCTCCACCTCTCAATCCTGAGATGAGAGAAATGGTTTCTTATTTCAATATACCATAATCTTCCAGTCAATCCCCCATATGAAGAAATTGTCCCTAAAAGAGAAGGCACATGCAATTGTTGGAATATTCTAATCCATCTAAAGACTAGTCACACAGTCATGCAGTCATATAGTATGCATGCAACATTATTTGTCTCCCTACTATTTAGGTCATGATAGTTGACTTACTACTGCATAGTATTTTCATTTTGTTTTCATTATCCACTATTGTGCCTATTGGCCCTAGGAAGTTTTTGGATATTTTGGGTACCAGTTTTGAGGAAGCATTCAAAGTGTGAACGAAGTTGTGACAAAGTGGTTTAGCAACATGGGCATCTCCAAAATTGAATTGAGAATTCAGGGAAGCAATTTGCTTGACAAAGTCCAACCGAACGGTTTTTGGGTGTTTAGAAATGTTTGTCCGCTTACAATAAAAGGAATGGGTTAGTGGGCACAGGATGCAAGGCCAAAAAGATCCTATAAATATGTAACAGGTTGGGATTTTTGGGTTAGATAGTTTTGGTGAAAATACATGTTCTTTGTGTATTCCGTCGAAGTAAATTTGATACCCTATTTTTGTATCTATCAAAGTATAAGCTAAGTAGAGTTGCAAGGATGAAGTTATATCTTTAGGATGTGTGCATAGATATTTTGTAGTGGGATATTGAGAAGATGTAAGTTGGATACATGAATGATAATTAAACATTCTTGCTACGACCCTTGATAATAATGAACTATTTTGTAGTTTATCCTTATTGGGTTTCCACGTTAAATCTATGGTGTCAATTGCCTATGATGTGTGTTGGTTGTTATAATGTCTTAATTAATTCACCAAATATTAAATGTCTTAATTAAAAAAAAACGGCACTTAATACTAATTCCAGATGATGAAGTTATGCTTGATCAAAGAAAGTGTTGAAGATGTCCCCAATAGTGACGTGGCAAATATTAACTTGACCAACTAAAAACGAAGCCCCCTCTTCCCAAGATCAACCTTTGACAATCACTTTTACAATAAAGTTGCCTTGAAGTGAATCACTTTTGTAGAATAAGTGATATTCACTTTTACAATAATGTGACTTTTAAATAGTGCGGCAATAAATTAAAAGACTTAAGTGACTCACTTTTATTTTATTTTATTTATGTGAGATGCACTTTTACAATAAAGTAACTTGAAAATAGAAATTGCGTGCACTAAAAAGTAGCTTGATAAGACTTGAACTCAAGACTTATCAAGGTGTAAAGCAACTTTGGACCAAGTGAGCTAAGTTTAAAAGGTACGTAAAAGTATGGAAAGAGGAAGGGGGCTTTTTTTTTTTTTTTACTCTTCTCTCTCGTTCCGTGCTTGCTTTCTTTTCTTGCAAATCATAAAAAAAACAAAAAACAAAAAAAACTTTTTCCACACAATGGGGTTAGATCTTGGTTAGCTTACCCAGAAAGTCTATGTTTTCAAATTTTCTTGTTGTTTCTAATTTGCTGTGATCGCACAAGATGCATGGCAAAGAGCATACGTAGCCGAGAAAACAAGAAAAAAAACTTTCCCTTACTGTTTCTGATTCTCCATGATCGTGCAAGGTGCACGGCAAAGAGCATATGCAGTCAGAAAAAACAACAGTCTGAGACTAAAACATAAAAGATCTAATAATAAACTGATAAAATATGAGAGATTTAAAAAAACAAATCCGTCATTGTAACATTATACCTTCAGATTTGCTGAAATGGGTGTTTCTGGAACAAACAAAAACGGTTTTTGGTGAAACGAAAACTATTTCTCAATGGAAATGGTGCTCTAGACACAATGGAATAGCTCCTATAAGCCAAAAATGCACAAAAAATCTAGAACCAGAAACCCTTTCAAAGTTTCGGGAACACCAGTTCTAGATCTAGATCAAATTCGAAAGCGGCTCTTCATAAAAGCTCTGATACCATGTTTGGGTACACATGATACTCCCAAAAGACCGAACACCTTCAGCAACTGCTTCACACAAATAGATCACATATCAACACACCGACGTTTGTCATGTGGTTAAAACCCTCGAGAGGGAAACAGTCCACGGCCCCAGCCAAATAGCTACTTGTAACAATTTATCATGCAAAAGAAAGAAAGTTACATATGAGCTTCCCATAATCGATCAACTAGCCAAGGACCCTCTATGCTCTTTAAATAGAGGTCATAGACCAATCGGGTGTTAAGCCACAGATCAATGGTAGATATGATCTAAGAGAAGTTGAACTATCGGATCACTCTATGTCTAGAACATATCGTGACCGTTGGATTAGAATATTTACAAATGCATACTAATGCATACTAAAGAAACACACTTTTACCTAATAGATATATTACATAAGTTGATCTTAACTAACTCCTAAGTTTCTAAATATCCTAACACCTTTTAGTGGTCAACCGCTCCTAAAATAGTCGACCTTTATGGTGAACAAACAACCAGATGACAACACACAGTATTCCTCCTGCTCTCTCGCACAACGATTCTCCTTGTGCATACTGCAGCGTATAGATTCTCATTGACGTGGAATTGGATTATGGTGTCGAATGGAGAAAGTAGGATGGAGAGCCTTCTTAGAGTAAGGACCATCGTAACATCATACATGTGGACAACAGAACAGCTGAAGGTCGTTTTTCTCTTTAATCACTTGGGAATATGTCAACTAACAACACGTGGGATGATCAAGAGGCTGAATGGCGGGTTAGATATGCTCTATGCATATCTAGCATGAATGTGTGTCCAATGTTGGCTCGTTTAAAGACTATTATCTGCAAAACAAATTCATATATTAGAAATATTTCCAAATATAACAGAATTGCTTAGTAAAATCACAAAATAATAAAAATAAACCAAGACTTGCATAAATTCCAAATGCATTCGTAGCTAGGGCTGAATGACAAGCTGTATGACAAGAAATATGTCAAAAAGTGACAAAATATATGCCAAAAGAGTAAATTACAAGTCGAGAATAGTGACAAAATCGGGATCAACACTCCCCAAAACTAGAGAAAACCGGAGAGATGTCAGGTCCCACTAAGCAAAAAATGGAGTTAGGAAGAAGGCGGAGCTGTGTCAGCAGTTGCCTTCGACTTAGCTGATGAAATAGGGGACTTAAATTTCAATTTTCTCGCATGTGCTTTTAAAATAGTGTGCCTCTCCTATCGAGAGTCATATGAATAAGTAATGGCCTTGTTAAGGTCCTCAACAGTCTTAACTTGAAGACGTAAATCCTTATTCTCTTGTCGAAGATCTACAATTATCTTGATGTATTCTTCATTTCGACTTGTTGATCGTGCCAATTCTTGAGTTAGTTGGTCTATAGTCAGCTGATGAGGAGTGGATGGTTTTGTGGGCTCCTTGGATTCTGGAAGCGGACTCAATTCGCTGGATGGTGTCTCAAAATCAACAGAGGGGATTTGTATTTCAAGACTCATGCCCTAAGTAGGTGTAGGGACAGTCTCACGAGAAACATCTTTGAGCAATTGAAACACTGGCCAATGTGAACAAATGTGAATCAGTGACGGGTTTATCTGCTTCAGCCACATTGTCTAGATGACCAGTCGAAACGATGGGCTGAACCGTGGTCTAGAAAGCCTTCACCTTCCGGTTCCTAGTGCGAACTCGGGGAAAAGGTAAAAATTCAGTAGACACGAGTTTGATAGGAGTGGGTGAATGGGTAGGGGAACTTGCCTCTGGTATATCTTCGTTAATGTGCACAATTTTGGGGCTTTTATTCTCTATGGAAAGAGTTTGACTGGATTCACAGTTATGGGCATTCCTAGGGTGTTTTCAAACATTTAGGTGAGGGTTCAGGACTTTAAACACAAATTTATCCCAAGTTTGATTCCTCTCTTTGAGGTGATGCGAGATTAGGAGCTTAATCAAACTGTGGTGATACAAACTGCCCCTAGGATTGACTGTATTCTTCCTAACTTGACTCGACATTTTCTCCAAACTTTTCAGGACATAAAATGGGAAATTGAGGAACTGTTGATTAACAAAATGTGCTAGTAAGAGAAGATGACAAGCTTTGAACATGTTAAACTTACCCTTGCAGGTTATAAGGCAGATAATGATGATAAGAGGGTTGAGGTATTTTGACTTAATCCATTCTCAGTAAAATCCTTTAGCACATGTAACATGCTGGTAACCCGACTTAAGAGCGAAATCGTAGGTCGACCATGGAAGAAACAAATGTTTATGCCAAAGAGTGCCTTCTCTTGGGAGCTTAGTCGCGACTGCAATGGTCTCTTTAGTTACTGGAAAAATGAGATGACCAATCCTGGCCATTTTACCATCAAATCCTTTCGCAAAAATCAATGAAATCTCTTCGTCATACCCCTGCAAAAAATGGAGAAATGGGTTCCATCCTACTCGGAAGAAAACCTTCCTGCATTCTCAAAATTCTAGCATGTGGAACAAATATTGATAGCTTTTAGGCTCAAGATAGTTAGGCATTGTTCAAACGGAGGTGAAGATGCAAGGTTTGCAGAGGATACAAGAAAATGGTGACTAAATGGCTCTCCTGGGACGAAGGTGAGTGAGGGTGACATAATGGAACGAAATACACAAGGGCATCAGTTTAAAACGTGATCCATTCGGGCGATTGAATGATCATGGGCAGAGACTTGGCACGTTTAAACAATCATGCCGTCATGGAAAATCTTGAATCGTGTGTCATCAAAAGGACGTGTGTGTTAATGAATTCATAGAGTTTTGGTAACTTCAACCATGTCCAAAGTGAACTTTGGACAGGTTGAATACATTACTCAATACAATTCCATAAAATGCATTCAAAATCATAATAAACCAAATTAACAAGATGATAGGTCACTTGATGGTTTCCGTGTGTAATTGGGTAAGAGGATAAAGGTAATGATAGTGTAATGATGATTCAAAATATCCTACAATCATATCAAATCCATATAGAGTTTAAACAAGATCATATTATGTCAAAATTGTAATCAAAATCATAGGCTGAAATTAGTCCTAATCGAGTCATAATGATTTTGTAAGCATGTGGATGTGGTTTAATAATTATGGGTACAGTTCAACTAATTTAACTTTTTACCCAAAAACAAAAATAATCTAACACCTTAACACACTTAACCATTGGTGCTATAATATCACGGTTTTCATTTGGATAGTCATTTGGCATTTCATTCGAACCGGCGTTTGACCCTTCATATGATCCTTCATATGGATTTTGTATAAAAATATGCGCTTTACTGAATTTGACTACTGCTAATTATGCAGTAAACTTTCTAGGTTGTAAGCACACAATATGATGATGTAAACCAACTTTATTAAACCTTCATTGCATTGTCCCTCACGGATTAAAACAGTCTTCCATTAATTGCATTATCCTGAAAAAACATCTAAAAACATCTATACTTTTGTCATAAATAAACAAAACTTTCTATAAACATTCAAAAAGTAAAAACAGTCATTCAGACAATTTCTAAGCTTCCCCCAAACCAAAAATATGCATGTCCTCAAGCCATCAAAGAAAATCTAACTAAGTTCCAAATAATATAACAAATAGTTCTAAAATGATGCTATTATTAGTAAGAAAAAATAAATACTAACTCGTAAATGGAGATTATTCAAATATATATTTCCATCAAGAATAACAATGCTTAAGAAGATTATACAAATAACAAGAGTATAATTGATGTGAAAAATGCCATAGGAGAAACTAGTCATCCATGCCTCATTTTAAGGATATCCTGTCATCCAAAGAATATTTAAAGTTCACCCTAGAGTTCGTGAGATTTCTATAGATATGGGTCCCATTTCTAGAATAATTATATCCTAGATATTATTGATGTAGATGATAGAGTCCCAAGTCCAACTTACAACCATTCTCAAATGACATGATGAAGAATTGGCCTAAACATGTGTTGTTCTTTTTCTGCTTTGTTTGTTTAGTCTCTTTTGTTTTACGAACCCTGTGGATAGTAATGCATTAACCAGACCTATTTTACCTGATATTGTCTTGCTTCCAGTAGGCCTGTTCAGTACCTCGGCGGGTTTATCTTGGTACCATGCAAGCATAGCCCTGTTTCCAGCGAGCCTGTTTAGTACCCCGACGGGTTTACTTACACTTACCAGGCTTCCTTGTTTAAATATATTACTTAGCATGGACCCGCTGCCAGCAAGCCTGTTCAGTACTATGGTGGGTTTGCTTTGTATAAAGGTTTGTTTCTTTTAACATGTGGAAGCCAGTTCGTACATAGAGCGAGCTAAGCCTGCTAAACACATAATTAAGATTTTTGAACGCGAATCTTATAAGTAAAGAGAAGTTTATAATGGCCTAAATTATAAATCATGTCAAAAGATAATAACTTAAAGCTGTTCTTGGCCTACTCAGTCTATCTTCTTCATAAAAAAAAAGTAATTTTCCCCACAAGTAGGAATTCCACTTATTATGGAGTTTTCTCAAAAATCCTTAAGAGACAAGTTTTGATAATGAGTATAGGATGAACGAGTAGTCCTTAGGTGTAAAATAGAAATTTGAATCACATGATTATTAAAATAGGTCTTAATCAACTATTTTAATGATAAGTCTGAAATATACATATATGAATCAATCAATCATAAAATCATAAGGAATCATCAAAGAAAGTGGGTAGAAACAATATAGGGAATATTGTAATTTCATTATAACTCCCTATATTTAAAAAAAAAAATAGGTTGAACTTTAAGTTCTTAGAGCACTTCCCTTTTTAGGAAACATTTCATGGGTTGGTTAGAGAAACAAGGTTCTTGTAATCGAACTGCAAAACCACCTGTTAGATGATTCAAAAAAAATTTCACAACAAAAACATATGCATCGAAAAAAATTCATATAAATTTTATCAAAGTTTAGATAAAGGAAAAGAGCCTTTCTATTGTATTTGACAAAATTCCATAAGCTGATTATACAACCAAATTCCCTGCATAAATGTAGTCAGCTTATCAGAAATGACTTTTATTTATTAAACAAATAATGATATATTTACATATGTACATAAAAACAACACAAAATAGTTTAAGAATCAGGAGGAGGAGGAATGACTTCCTCGTCAACTAGCTCCATCTCCTTTTGTTGTAAGATATTCTTCACGAAATCTTGTCTAGAAATTGGTTGATGATAAATTCTAAGTCTGACAAAGGAAGTTTGTGAATCATCAATTGTCTTAATCTCTACTGACCCATTATCGAAGGCTGTAACTACCTCATATGGACCCATCCAACAGGTAGTTAATTTTCCTTTGAAATTTTTATACTTTGAGTCAAATAGCAATGCCCAATATCTGGTATTAAACTTCTTTTGCTTAATAAATTTATCATGCCATTTCTTTCATTGATTTTGTATTAACATTGTCCTTTGGAGTGCATCTTTCCTAATCTCATCTAATTCGTTAATCTGTAAGATTTGTTGTTTATGTGCCTCTTCTAAATCCATACCTAATTTCACAACCATACGAAAAGTCTTAACTTGGAATTCAATAGGTAAAAGGACTTGTTTCCCATATACTAACTCATAGGGTGTATGTCCAGTAGTGTTTCTCCAAGTTATTCTATAGGCCCACAAAGCCTCTAGGAGTCTATCTACCCAATCTTTATGATGTAGTTGAATAGTTTTGGTTAAGATAGCTTCCAATACCTTATTGGTTGATTCTACCTAGCCATTGGCTTGTGAATGGTAAGGTGAGGATTTTCAATGTCGTATACTATATTTCGTGGTAATCTCTTTCATTAATTTAGAGGTGAATTGAGAACCTTGGTTAGTGACAGTTTATCTAGGCACACCAAATCAAGTGAATATCTCTTCATATATAAATTCTACCACAGATTTCTCTGTAGCTCAGAACAAATATTTAGCTTCTACCAATTTGGTGACATAATCTATGCAAACCAGGATGTATTTCTTCTTACGGGACATGGGAGATATTGGTCCCACAAAATCAAGAGCCCACTTCTCAAAAGGCTCAATCATGACTTGAGGCTGTAAACGCATCTCGCCCGATGACGTAGGTCTACCCATTCTCTGGAAACTATCACATCCTCTAACATATCTAGAAGCATCCTTAAAAATTCTTGGCCAGTAATAACCAGAATGCAACACTTTGTACAATGTCTGCTTGTCAAAAAAGTGTCCTCTACATGGCCCATCATGGCATGCATGGAGGATTTCTGTCATCTCGTTCTCCCATACACAATGTCTAATAATAAGATTTGGGGCAGTACAGAAAAGGTCATTATCAACCCAAGAGTAACTAGAACTCTGGATGACAATTCAACGTTTCTCATGAGGAGACAAGTGGTTTGGTAACTTCCCAGTTGCCAAATAATTAGCAATGTATACAAACCAAGGGATTTGAACAGACACAACAAATAGATGTTCGCCAAGGAAAGTATCATCAACTGGTTTAACACCATCATCATGTTTAATACGGGAGAGGAAATCTGCTACCAAATTTTCTCTACCAGGTCGATCGACGACAATGATATTAAATTCTTGTAATAGAAGAAGCCATCAGGTCACTCTACCATTGGTAATTGGCTTATTCATCAAAAATCTAATGGAAGAATGGTATGTATTCACAAAAAATTCATATCCTGTGATGTAATGGTGAAACTTATTAGTAGAGTATAATAATACCATAAACTCCTTCTCAGTAATAGTGTAATTTAGTTCGACAGGCGTCAAATTTTTGCTAATAAAATATATGACATAAGATGCTTGGCTATCTTTTTGACCAAGAACTCCTCCTGTGGCTATGTCAGAAGCATCGGTGGATATATGAAAAGGAAGGGACCAAACAGGACCCCTAAGTATTGGTGCCACTGATATTTTAGCTTTTAAGACCTCAAAATCACTTTGGCATGATTCAGTCCATTGGAACTATATATCCTTCATAAGCAGTTTAAACAGTGGTGCAACTATTTTAGTGAAATTTTCAATAAAATGACGATAGCAACTCACATGACTAAGAAAGCTTCTTACTTCGTGTTGAGGCCTGGAAAATTTGAGGTAACAACAATAGGGATTCTCCCCAATAAGCATTCCCAATTAGCTCATTATTATTTGAAATGGGGAATCCATCCGATTTACAGTCCGGCTACCGTAGGTCAAGTAACGGTTTAAGCTTTCTTTATCGGTTGCAGCTCGGACAACCGTTTAAGTGTATTTTTGTTTTATTTTATATATGATATGCAGGTGCCTAATCTAAGTGCAATCGATAGAGACAGTAAAGAGTTCACAACATTATGCGCAGGTTCTTACCTCTCATCTTTTTACCCCTTTTGCTTCTAAATAAGAAACAGATAACAACTATGCTAAGCTAACTAATTCTATCTAACCTATCCATAGGGAGAAAGATTATATTTAATGATGAGTAATGTATTGTAAAACATGCATAAAGAATATTACAGAGAGTTGTTCATAATTTAGAATACATGAATACACATAGAAAGATAAACAGAGAGATAGCTCATTGTTGGTTGAAACATTCATCACTCAATATACTGCATAAGTTTCATAAAATAACAAAAAATCATTCATGACATGGAAGTAATTCATAAGTCATAACGATCTCATAGTTTGTAGAATAAGCTGAAACAGAAATAATTCGACATTCAACATATCTACAGCATGCATTTGAAACTTCACATCTCCTTCTCCAACAGAAAATATGGCTTTCTTTATTATAAAAGGAAGTAGTTCTTCTTACAATAAACTTCACAAAAAATATAGCATGGAAAATTCCTTCTAACATCTACTTCACCTCTACTTATACAAAAAAAAAATGACTCCTGAGTTTCCCTCTAACCTTTTGGGCTTCCTTGACTCTTCCTTTACAAAATTTTGTCCTCTAGTGCATGCACTTAGAAAGGAATAAATACAAAATATTAAATAAACCTCAATTTTTTAATAAGACAAAACTAAGTGGGCCCAATTGGTGTCTTAACAAAAACACCCCAATCTTGTGCTTGTTCACTGATGACCTGGTATTCTGTAGGTTCCAATACACGAACTGCCACCTCATGCTTTGACAACTGAGACTCAATTTCCTTCACCTTGGGTGTACTCTGACTCAAATATTCT
The DNA here is from genome assembly GCA_001517045.1 of Pseudotsuga menziesii. Lineage (NCBI taxonomy): Eukaryota > Viridiplantae > Streptophyta > Pinopsida > Pinales > Pinaceae > Pseudotsuga > Pseudotsuga menziesii. Next base: position 126,675 of record LPNX011099047.1, read on the forward strand.
TCAAAAAAGAGTTTGTGACCTAATGCTTGTATAATCCAAATCTTGATGTCTTCCTCACTAACAACTTCGAGCCTGGATATGCTTTCTTCTCCTTTTTGCAGCCTCTCTTGAAAATTCTTCAAATGTTCTTCCCTGACTGGGAAAACTTGATCCGAGGAGTCTATTAGAATCATGCACTGATTGTGAACCAAATGTATGCTTTTGTAAAATTCAGCACACTTTTCAATAGTTTTCTCAATGGCGGTGTTTAATCTAACCGTTGTTCTACAGCCAAAATTCAATATGGCTACCTCCATCTCAAGACTTCCTGCAGATTTCTGAGGCATGTTAGCTGGAAAGGTTGAGTGGTTTTCTATCCACACTAACTAATTCCAGTGTCATGAAATTAATAGCTGCACCTAAGTCAATTAGGGTTTTTGAAATTGAAAAATTGTTGATTGTTATTGTTACCATTGGAATTCCTGGATCAACATATTTCTCAACAAAAACAGTATTTGACATTAAGCCTGCTAAATTTCCAATTACATGAATTGTTTGTGGATCGTTCTTTTGTCTGCCAGTCTTGTTTAAACATAACTCCTTAATTTCTTTTGTATAGATTGGTATATCTTTGATAGCTTGCAATAAGGGAATTTTTACACAGACATTTGTTAATTCATCTAAGACATCAAATTCAGGAAGAGAAACTGAAAATTTTTCCTTAACTAACCTTTCTAGAAAAGGAGGTGTTTGAGGTATTATCATTTTACCCTTCTGAGTTTGTTTGTCTAGATGTAAATTTTTTGTATTAGAATTTTTTGGAATTTTCTCTATTTATGTTTGTTCTTCTATGAGAAGAGGGGATTCTTTTTCTAATATTTTTCCAGACCTCAAGTGGATATTTGAAATAGGAAGGATTGAGTATGAAACTGTTGTTCCTTCATCTATATTATACATGGGTTTTTCCACTCTATTATTAGGATTTGGTACTGGTTGGGCTAGTAACTGAGTTGGTCAAAGTGGAGGTTGGTTAGATGGGAGCTAAAGTTGTTGAGGTTGATTCAGTTGAGGAGTAGGATTTGGCTGTGGAGGAAATGAAGGTTGACTCTGCTGGTATTGTGGGTAAGCAAAATATTGTTGGTAAGGCTGTGGGTAGGCCTGCTGATATGTTTGGTTTCCATGAGCATATCCTCTCCAATTTTGAATAGGCTGGTTTTGGTTTGGCTAAGGAGACCAAGTCTGCCAAGGCATAGGTGCATTCCATGTATTTTGAATGGGATATTGATAACTTGGAAAGAATTGCTGCATAGGGTCTTGAGACATACCTGGAAAATGTGGCTATCATGGCCTTTTCTATGACAGAAGGTAAAGAGACTCCATGCTTTGATTTTCTTCCACCCAAAATACTTGTAATTCTTTCAACCTGGAACATTCATCAGTCTTATGATTTTCTGCACATAACCCACAAATTTGAACATTACTTAAACGACATTCTTTCAATGGATGTTTCTTCCTACATTTAGGACAGAAAATTGATAGAGCTTGATCTTGTTGATCTTGTTGTTGTTGTCTTTTCTTAGTTTTTAAGACTTCTACTTGTGTCCCTATAGTACTTAGAATATCAGCTTTAAAATCTTCTAACAAGCTTCCAAACTCAACTCTTGATATACTTCCGGTTGCTGACTTAGTTGCTTTTGAAGTGATATCTCTTTTCCCTTTTCTAGCTCTTCCTCTTGAATAATTTTGACATAACTCTGTAATTTCATCAAAAGGTAAGTAGGAAACATCTTCTTTCCCCATAACATTAAGAACATCAAGATACTTATCTTGGATACCTTTCAAGAAGATTGTTCTAATGATGTCTGAAGTTAAAGAAGTATATTCATACTTTTGTAGATTATACAGAAATCTCTCAAGATATTCTTCCAGACTTTCATCTTCCTGCTGAGACATCTTAAAAATATCATCCTTTGAATCTTTAGATCTATAATATGCTTGATATTTTTTAAGAAAAATATTTCTCATGTCATCTGAACTAGTGATAGTGTGTTCTCCTAATCCCATGAACCATTTCAGTGCAGCAGTTTTAAGATTAGTAGGAAATAGGCGAAGCTTATGTGTATCATCAGTATATCCATAAGTATGACGTAAAATATCAAATTCAAACAAAAATGAGTCAGGATCTTCAGAAGTCATACCATAAAAGTTGGGTAAAATGGATGGTGGAATTTTTTTCATTTTTACCTCTTCTCCTAGGATGATACTAGTATCCAAGATTGGAAATTGAAAGGTAGTTTCCTATTCTTCTTCATTTCCTCTGTCTTCTACTCTTTCATTTCTTCTATCTTCTTCCCTCTCATTTCTTCTCTCTTATAGTCTTTTGTTTTTAGCTTCTAACCTTCTTTCATACTCTCTTCGTTGTTCTGGAGTTGGCCCTCTAAATACTTCTTCCTCAACGATCTCTCTTCGTTTGTTTTCCATCTCCATTCTTCTTTCATACTCTCTACATTGTTCTGCAGTTAGTCCTCCTTTCTTAGAGGTTTCTTCCTTGGCCATTTGGAAAGAATCAACAGTTGTTGCAATGAATCTTTTCTTCTTAGATGAAGAATTCTCTGTTGTTTCTATTTTTGGGGCGTTTTTTATAAATCTTCATTTTTCATCTCTCTATCTTGACATAAAAAAAACTAAATTCTGCTCTGTGTTTTTGTATTATTTTTTTTTAAAGAGATGAAAATTCCTATGTCTATTTCTAAATATGCTTCCCCGGCAACGACGCCAAATGTTGGCCCAATCTACTATCATAAATCAGAGCTTATTGTTTTAAATGTCAACTCGGTATCCTAAGACTTAGAACCATATTCAACATCTATGGACTTAGAACTAGACTAGTTTAAAATCTACTGTAATTCAAAAACCTAAGGCTATCTAAATGTTGTAAGTATAAAATTACCAAAAATCCCTTACCGGAAATGTATGCAATGACAGTTTTTAACTTAAGCACATCTAAACACAAATCATAAAATGTAAAAATTATAAAAACTAAAACAGTGCTATTCTATTGCTGAAGGCATAAAACACTGAGTTCTTTTACAAGAACTATCAGTTCACAATGTATTTAGTTTTTCAACAACAGAATATTTTTATAATAAACCTAAAACAATTCTACAATAATCTAAGCAATGTATAACAAACCCTACTTGGATTACATAGTCTCAAACTCTCTTGCATTCGAATTGAAATAGAATAGTATTGTTGAATGTGGTTTCTAGATTTAATTAGAATCTATAGCTAAAGAAAATGCATCTGCAAGAAAATCAGAATATGATGAAATGCATACAAGACATTAAAATGTGCATCTACGGGAATGGAAATGTGCATCTACAGAATTAATTTAAAACATACCAATGCAGCAGCAAAAGAAATAGTGTGCAGGCTTAGCAGAGTGGGCCCTCCACTGCTCCGCTCACACACAACGAATTATAAAATCACCAATAGCTAAATTGATTTCATAAAAATGCCAAAGCAAATACACTTGCAATTTGTTTGAAAGTCTGAGTTCTTATTACTAAAAAACGCAGAGTCTAACTCAGTTTGTCAGATGGTTTTACATGAAAAATACAAATATATATACTAATTGTTCTCAAACTGAAATGCTACAATATTGCTCCAGATCATAATGACAACATAAAATTTGTCTAGCTCTAGTTAAAGATGAAAAAGCAGTAGAAGAAATGCACAATTTATTAGATGAAACACAAGATGAGATTAGATAAGACATATCAGGGAATCACATTCATAAGAAAAGAAAGACTGGAAGGGAACTACGCATGAACACACAAATTGGGGATTATGACATTGACTTTGTCATATTGGATCTGGGCTTGGATGATAATATTCTTACCAAACAGAAATGGGAAAGTATGGGAAAACAAAAGTTAGTGTGGTATCCAGTCTAGATTAGGCTAGAAAATCAAGAGAAGGCGATACCATTTGGAAGAATGGTGGTAGTTCCTGTCAGCGTGGAAGGACTTTGAACTTTTGTAGACTTTGAGGTCATAGAAATTGTCGACGACACCAACCCTTATCCAACCTTGTTGGGTATCGATTAGGATATTGAGAATCAAACCAATATTAATTTCAAGAAGACGATAATTTCATTTGAAAATTCACAAATGAGAGTGGTTGTGCCTTTGGATCCATTGGAAGGCCATAGGTATTTGGAATATGTTAGAGGAGACGATGATGTTGATGAGTTGGATAAAATATGTACCATTTCTTCCCGATTAGATGACTATGTCAATCCTACAACATATGGCATGTTGAGCTGGAAAAGTGTTAGTTTGTGATCGTCAAACTATGGTGGGGCATTAGAGAATTGGTAGAACCGCTTGCATGATGCTTCAATGCAAAATTTTTCTCGGGTTACCAAATCGCTACGATGGGTTGGAACATAGCTATGTTACTTTCCCACTTGTGAAGTATTTCCTAATCTTGATACATTTCTAGATGAATTTTAAATGAAATTTCCATAGCAACAATGACTGTTTTACTTAGATGCGGGCTTGGAAGATACTTCGACAAGGTGGTGGGATGTTCATAAATAGTCCATAGAAATTTTGTCGTGCATCTGACATAATGATATCTCGTACTCTTCAATTAATGTCCATTAAGAGATCAAATACTTTCAAAGAAAAATATCTAAATAATCAATGCATACCTTCATAAAGAAGAGCCATGCCTGCAACACCAGTTAAAATTGTGGCCATCATTTCTAGTAATATGGATTTAGCCTCTATGCTCTACAAAAATTAACAAGTGAAAAATTTCTCCTACACAATATCGCCCTTCTTGTCATCAAAAGTGTCAAGTGCAATATTTAATAATGTAAGACCTGAATAAAGTAATCTTTGAAACATTTGCAGCTCCTGTACACCCCTTCATCTTTAGTGTTATGAGGTTTCATATACACAAAGCCATTCTACTTTCATTGATGCAAGACACCCCCTCAAATATAGAGATATAAGTGGTGTTGGCAATACTCCAACTTCCACCAAATAACTATAGAAGGTGATGGATAGACTTTAAAGGTTTGGAAAAGCATTGCCAGGAAAGGATACCTCAGATATTTCTATGGCATTTAGCTATAACACCTTGAGATGAAGCATTTCTTTTTCTCATTCAACCTTTATAAATGGCACTTTGCACAAATGGCACTTTTACACTGCTTCCTTCTCAACCCATTCATCTTCATGACAACTAGTGGTAAGTATTTTATTCAACATTTCCATACATGTGCTAAGTTCAAAGGATTTTTCATTACAAAAATATAATTTTAATTTAATTTATGGTTTCAAGAAAATACGGAACCCAACATAGTCGATGTTTCTATTTATATCCATAAAACTCATAACCCAAGCTCAAACAACCCTTTGCATTAATTGCCACTCTGAAACAGAAAAATGGGTTATCTAAGGATCCATCCCACTTCATGCCATCGACAATGGCATTGCTTTTGCCAGCGCAACATCAAACTATACGTTGATATGTAGCCTTCGAGATAATTTCCTCTTTAGATAATAAAATCTCATTTCGTTTGATCACGCCTCATTCCTCATTCATGGTACTCGTAAGTTTTATCTTTGGAAATGGCACAAATTCCATCTTATTATTATTTTCTATGTGATGAAATAAAGTTGCTTAATTACAGCAATTATCAGCAACAACTGATTGGCCAAAACATAGATGACATAGTCTTTGTTATTTTACTTTTCAGACAAAAAAAAAAAAGACTATCCTGACCAGCAACTAGCACTACAGCTGGAATCAAAAGCAGCGATCTCAATTGCAATGAGTCTGTAAAACCATTAGCTTATGCTCTCCCTCTGCACTTAGTGTGATCAGCTCGGATCAAATGATGCAATTCCTTCAATACAGACTCAAATATTGCTTGTTCGTCTTTGGAGGGCGAAATCATCACAAGCGCAGACTAGAGTTTCTGATCACACTAAGTGTAAAGGGAGAGCATATGCTACTAGTTTTACAGACTCATTACAATTGAAATCACTACTTTTGATCCCAGCTGATTGATGGAGGCCCAGAGAGAAAGCATACACAATGCTCGACACACTAACAAAATTCAGAAAGCTTACTAGACTTAGAAGCACGCCGTGTCCATGTTCTAATATATGATTATTTGCACTTCAGGATTTTTGGTTTGTGAGAAAGCTAGGCATACACAGCATCAATATTTTGGGGATTCTAGAGTGGCGATAAAGTGGTGATCGAATGGGCTTGTGATTGGGTAGTGATAAAAAAATATATCTCTTGAGCATTGGATTACTTAGACTCGAGGTTTAATGGCGGATTTTTTTTTGTAGCTTTCCTTCCTGCATAATTTTCAGAGAATTAAACTATGTGCTGGATTCTCGCTTCCAACAACCTTTGGGCTCTCCGATGGGTGTTTTGTTTTTTGGATAAAGTGGTGATCGAATGGGCTTGTGATCGGGTAGTGATAAAAAATATATCTCTTGAGCATTGGATTACTTAGACTCGAGGTTTAATGGCGGATTTTTTTTTTAGCTTTCCTTCCTGCATAATTTTCAGAGAATTAAACTATGTGCTGGATTCTCGCTTCCAACAACCTTTGGGCTCTCCGATGGGTGTTTTGTTTTTTGAGGAATTCTCTAGGGGACAACGTGTGGACGTCGACTCCCTCTCAATGACACTATTGCACCCACTATCATTCTACCATTTCTTTGTAGATTATCCTCTCAAACGAAAACTCTTTACTTGAGACCATGGTAGCATAATTTGGTCTTTCATGTACCTTGTGAGGGAGTTCGAAAATAGCGGAATATTCGACATAATACTAATACAATAAACTTGTCTATATTTTTTGCACATTTTATAAAATAAGAATTTTTTCAATTTTATTGTTTTATTTTTCATTTTTCCATAATCCATTTAAAAATAGTTTTCTATTTTAAAAGTTTAAAGCTTTAAAATTTATAGTATATATTTTGTTTTATAATTTAGTTATAAATATCAAAGATTAGTTTTTTAAATTTTTTAGTTATAAATATCAAATCAAATTTTAAAAGGAAAAAAAAAACACTCTTCTTTTCCTTGATTCAGGCTGGTCGTTTTCTCAATGAAAGGAAGAGTGAAGAATCACCAGAAAAATGCTAATGGAAATTGAAAATTTGTTGTCCCTTAGGATTCCTCGTACCATTTAATCGCCTTCATTAGATAGTTAAAAGACATTGCACTCGATGTCATCTCACTAATTTTATATGACATCATTCAAATTGGGAGTAATCTGTGATGTTTGATAATTGGATGGAATCTGTACTTCTAATGTTTTTTGGAAAGAAGATTACTGCAAGTCTATGTTGTAACGTTTCATGCAGAAATGACAACTTGTGTGGATATAGTTACAGGATGTGGAAGCTTTCAATTGTAAGTAACTTACATCCGTGTACTCTTAATTTTATGCATACCTAAAAAGAAATGGGCATTGTTGACATTTCTGAAGTTACTCAAGACCAACATTTGGTTGGGTTTTTTTCTTGATGCTAGTTTGGCATTGCAGATGTTGCTTAAGGTTTTTTTAAACCAAAAAATATGTTTAACATGTTAAAGTTTGTAGAGTGAGTTGAAGCTATTATTTTCAAACATAGTTTACCAACAAATCGCCAACACACAACAAATATTTAACCCTCGCCTCATATTGTAAAATTGTGGTATATTATTGGGACTAATTTTAATGTGCAATATGATCTAATATGGATGTAACATTTCAACTTTTATTATGTTCTCGACAGGGGATATATATGATTCGCAAAGGAAGATTAGTTGAGAGTTTCAAATAAGAAATTTTTTGTGTTTTTTATAGTTTTTCAATAGTTTAATTTTGGGTTGTATTAATTTATTTTTTTTAAAGCTATTTTATTGTGTGCTTATTGGTCCCATGTAGGTGACGTTTGCCTAGAGTGTTGTGCCCCAGGACTCCGTGGCAGGCTCTGGTAAGCAGATTTTAATGTAGTTTCCTATCTGTTATCCTCATGTACATTTCTATGAGCAATGATAAATAAGCCACTCTGACAACCTCGAAGCTCATTCATGAAGCTGAGCTTGCAGCTTGTGGCTATCTGCATGCATATCTCTTTGCTAGCATTTTCTTAGTGCTGCCACGATTTTGCTAGCATTTTCTTCGTTCTGACGATCGTCGAGTTCGTGTGTGCACAACACAATTAACCTGTATGCCATATCGCCATCGACGTTCCAGGTATTTTTGAAACTCAGTTGTTTTGCAATGGTCTTAAAAGGAAAATCCACAGGATATGCGTTTCTGAGTTATTGAGTCACAAGAAAGTCGAATTCTTCAGCTTCCAAAGAGAAGAAAAAGCTTGTCTCATGACCCGTTCTCTTCTGGAGGAATGCGCCACAGTTTCCAATCCTGTTGTGAATGTCACCAAAGTTGTGGCAAATGTAATAACTATATAACGTGTAGGATGGTACTTGGTCGTAAGTATTCACACGAAGAGGGATATGATAGCAGAGGATTCAAGGCAATCACCAGCGACTTTACTACCATGGTGATGGCTTTCGATATTGGAGATTCATGCCCTGCCTGGCATGGATAGATATGCAAGGTCTCGGTCGTCAGCAGAAACAACTTCATAAGATAATAGATGCATTCTACGAGAAGCTCATAGAGGAACATCTAGTCCAGAGCGATCAGCCTCAACAAACTAGGGATTTCGTAGATGTCTTGCTTGCCATGTCTAAACATAATACTGATCGGGAGGTCAATCTAGGACGTGGTAGTATCAAAGCCCTTCTTATAGAAAGTTAAAGACGTTTGTTCTTGATTCAATATTAATAGTTTTTCATGCAGCTCAATCTGTAAATTAAGCGTAATTTAGCTTTTACTCTGGTCCCGTCTCTTATTATGCACTTCTTATTATGCAGGATATGCTTCATGGTGGATTGGAGAGTGCCCCTACTGCCTTGGAGTGGGCCATGTCGGAACTATTAAGGCGGCCTCTACTGATGAAAAAATCCCAAGAAGAGTTAAACAAAGTGGTAAGAGTGAATTTTAACATAAGCGAGTCTGCATTGCCCCATCTCCGTTACCTAGAAGCAGTGGTGAAGGAAACGCTGAGGCTTTATCCTCCGGGTCCCCTTTGATTCCGCACGAATCCATCGATTCCTGTGTTGTTTCAGCTTTTGAAATTCTTGCGATGACTTGTATTATTATCAACGCTTGGGCGATTGGAAGAGACCCGTCGTCATAGGAGGACGCTGAAGAATTCAAGCCGGAGAGATTCATGAGGAACTCTGTCGAAGTGAGAGGAAACAACTTTAATTCGATTCCATTTCATGGGTTACAGTCTCTTTCATGGGTTCCGTTTCTGTTAATGAGCGAACTTTATTAAGCAGCCGTAGTTGTTAAGTTATGACGAAAAGGCAATCCTTATATACTGGAGGGGAGCCTGTCCAATACACACCGTTGGAAGCCTGTCCAATCCAACGGTGTGTATTGGATAGGCTCCCCTCCTGAGGGAAAGTCTGTCCAATATATAAGGCGCTCCATGATGAAAATGGGTCTTTTTGGGGTTATAATGAAAAAGCGATACAATGACTTTGAGCCTTCTCTCTTATATGGTTTTTAGATTTGTGGTTTATTTCTTATTGCTGGGTGGGTTAATGCTTTGAATGAGTGGTATCCCCTGCTAGTAATAGTCACTTGACTGTTATCTATGCTTTCAACTTTGGAAAGTTTTGTTTGATAATATATGGCAGTTCCATTATGTGTGATGTTAATTGGTGTATTAAAAAAATAAGTTAATTAAAGACTTGAAGCTTATGTTAGTGCTTGTTTCTGTATGGGTTATCTATTGACTCTATGTTCAGCTTATAACCATTTTCATTTTATATTATCGAGTCATTATTAAAAGACTTTCAAGTTAATAAACTTAACTTCACATTGTTGACTTTATAGCTTATGTTAAAACATGTTGATTTTAATTTTAAAAATTTATAATTATAAAGTTAAATAGTATTTTTCATATAATAAAAAAAATGAATGTATCTGCAAGGTAGTAAACAAGTTGAGAGGTATTTGCAATGTCTTACTGATAAGAAACTAACCAAGAAGGAATCATCTAGTTTAAAAGTTTCTTACAAAGCTGGTAAAGGTGGTAAATTTTAAATCTTAAGAGGCATATATTGAGATTAAAAAAACCAGATAGAGGAGATTCAAATTTTTTATTCCTCAAGGCACAAGTTGCATAAATGCTTTTGTTTCTAGATTTTTCTTCTTATAACTTTATAGCTTCGGTCGGGGACATTGTCACCCCGTGGCTCTTGTTTCATTTTTATGTGACATCCCATAACACTATCCATCCAAATATGCTCACTTTGGAATGTAATGTTTGCTTTAAGGGATTTCAACATGTTTTTTGTGAGTGTTTTCTATTTTCTCCAGTGCTTAAACCTCATTATGTTATAAGGATTATTTTAACAACTAAAGTCTTTAGTTTAATGGTGATTCGTAGAATCAATAAAGAGTCAAATTAGTTGGCTACATATTCCTCTCCTTGAACACAACCAAGATATGACTTCACTAACCATAGGGGAAATTGAAATAACAAACCAAGTTCGGCTACGAAAAGCCAAAAAAAATCTAGAAGCACCAAACCCATCACCATAGGGATTATTTTAACAACCCCCATGCATACTCCTTCTCAAAGAGTACAAAAATTAAGACAATCAGTAACATAATCAGTTCCTTGTATAGCTGCAAATTTGTGATGTGGATCACATATCATTCTTCCAATATGATGTAACACCTTCCCATATCTGATATGAGTCTGAGAAGACTCTGATATATTGTAATATCCTGATTTTGACCCTATTGCATTAAAATTGTAAATGATGTAAATATCGTTATTAAAATCATGGTGAGGAGTTCAAGGCCAAGGCCCCACCATCGATTTAGCATTTTATGTACTGGAAATTAAAATTGATGCCTATGGTTCTTGTGCTATCCAGGCACGATGTAAATTGAGACATCATGTGAATATGCAATTTAATAAAATACCCACAACTATCTATGCAATGCAACAAGAGATGGGGACATGATTTTCACAAGGAATAGGGAGGGAAATTATGCAAACCTTTGAGCCAATAGTGTTAAGCCAAATGTCAATGAGAGAACCCATAAACTCTCAACTACTCATTTTGACTTATGCACCCAATCATTTAATTCTGCCAACAATTGGTTGAGGCAGTTAATGCATTAGGAATGGGGAGGTATGGCAATCAATTTTTTGTTTGGGAAAGCCATGAATTATGGGAAATTGTATTTTTGCTTATGGGGCAAGAAAACACCTAGAAATGTGTGCCTAATGCATTCCTCACCCACGAATTTCACTTCCTCACACAGCTGGAGCTAGCAGGAGCGTTTTCTTCATGTTTTTTTGCATTTCCTTCATTTTTCTTGGCGGGAAATATGTTTTTGTGTTGAACAGTGGATGGGAAGGAGAGATTCATGATTTGAGGGTTTATAGAGGTTGTTTCTGCCCATGTAAGGTCCATAAACATTTTCTGAAATCGAATTTTCTCTCCCAGGGTTTAGTCCTCATCTACCATTTCGTTTTTGGTTTCCCATGACTTCTGAGACTAATGGAAACACCATCTTGGCATCCCACAACCAAAACTTTTTTCTTCATACCCAGCACTTGTGTTTTGTTGTTACGTGCATCTTTGTTTTGGTTTGAACTGTAAGTGAGAATTAGGAGTGGAAGACGACCATAATTGGCTTGATAAACCTAGTGAAGAGAGGAACCTCACAAAAGTTCAAAAGGGGTTGGCTACTCTTTTATGCACTCCTTGGAGAACACTGGAAGGGAATGTATGGCTTGAGGGATTGTGTAGCAGGGAAGGGAATACTTCCTTGTGTGGGGTGTGTAGGTATTATGGAGACCAAGCTAGATAGATCTTGTGGAGGTGTCCATAGATCTATGGTTGAGCTCACTAGCTTAGCAATTCTTCCTTTCCACTACTTTAGCATCCTGATAAACCCAACTATAGATTGGCTTGGATTAACCTTGGTGTGTATTTGGCTATGTGTGAGTCTGTTGTTCCCTTTTACCTTGTGGAAATCATGCCCAGCTCGGGGGTGGCAGTTGTGTTGAGAGATTGATGAGCACAACTGGCCTATGGTTGGGTGGAACATTGCAACGACATAGCTAGTTGCTCGAGGAAGCTCATTTTCAATATAAGTACTCTCTTGTATTAACTCTGCAATGTATTTTTTTTAAGAATGACTATGAATGTATTAACTTCCGTTGTATTTTCTTGCATTATACATTTGTACATGTCTTTTATTTCATTGCATTTTGCTTATGTTCATGGGGCTAGATGCCCAATTACATCGTAGTCGTGTCCTCTCCATGATGAGAGGGGACATGAGATATATCAGAAATATTATCATATGGAACAAGAAATACAAAAGCTTCAGTGTCTCCATGAGGATATGGGGCTATATTAGGAAAAGTATGAGCAACTAGAGAAAACTGATGAGTGTAAAAATATGAATGATGAATGGACTTGAGATCTGAACCATAAATGTTTAGAAAAGATCCAAACATGTATAAGATAAATCCAATGATGACTAATATCATATATAACCAACCAGTGAAAAAGAGGCAAGACTTGAAACCATTTTATATAAGTAACACTGCATAAGAAACCAATGAGGAATCAACTAGTGACCTTCGGGTTTGTCTAGTCTAAGGAGTATTCAGAGGTATGGTATATGGTATGTATGGTGGTATGAATGAGGTCATCACATGCTTATCATCCTATAAACAGACTTCTAAATCAGAATTATGGAGTGAGGTAGAGATGCTTAAAGACAAGTCAGTATTTAGTGAAAAATCAGAATCATTGGGAGATGAATCTAGGATACTGATAGGTGGATTATCAAAGAAAGAAACTGAGATTTATGATTCTGATATATCAGAAAGTACATCTATATCAGATATGTGAGGAAAGGATTTAACTCTGGAACTCAATACATATTTTATATCACCTTGGAATGGCGCACTATGACAGTGTTCTGAAGAATCAGCAGGTTTCTCTAGCTCATCTGGAACTTCAATATTGTGCTTCTTAAGAAGCTGAGACATGATGCCCGTCTTCTTGAAACATTTCTTCTTAGGATGAAGGGTGATTCCATGAAGATGGGTAACACTTTTTGGCCAAATTTGGCGATGAAAATCTGATTTTTTACTCATGTGCTAAATAGAAGCCCTCAAAACGCATACATGCCATGTGAATTTTGACTTGAAGTAAAAAGACAAATTGTAGAATATTATGTTGGATTCATAGTGATATTTTTTTTTTTAATATTTCGATGTCATTTAATGTGTGAATTTTTGCATTTAATGAACTGTGTGACCTTAAAAATTTGAAGAAACTAATAAGTGGCTTGTGTCCATGTAGAGTAATTCAATCTTGCATTAATAATTTTAAAAAAATATATATATGAGCATGATCTACATAAAATGCAGTGTGATGTGCATATTTTTTTGTTAATTTTTCTCGCATTATACAATTATTTATTATTTTTCGAAAGTGACCACATTCGATTTCAGCATCGTTTTAAACACATATTTGTCCACGTAAAGAAATTTTTTCTATTTTTTCAAAAATTGAAAAAACAAAGATACCCTTTTGAAGAGGACACGTCGATATGTGATGTGTGCATTTTAAGAATTTTTTGGCTGTGTATTTTTAACTTTGCGGATTTTTCTTTGAGCTGCTTCGAAGTTGCAGTGTGATTTTCTAAGTATAAGTTTTAGAAGTAATTAAAAAATAAATATCATATGAATGCCAAAATGCATGTATGATACCTCAATGGATAGAAGATTCATTGGTGAATCTATCGGTATCAACTCCGCTCAGTTATGTGCTAGGAATGGCAGGGTTTACACCTCTGCAAGGCACAGGAAATTTTCCATTTGTTTGAATGTGGGCTAAGTCTGTTTTTTTAAGCCCTCGGTCGAGGTATGAACCTCGACCGAGGGTTTGTAAAGCCCGCAATACCTCGGCCGAGGTATTTAAATACCTCGACCGAGGTATTTAGATACCTCGGTCGAGGGCTTGATAAAACCTTGATCGAGATATTAAGACCTCGATCGAGGGCTTAACAAGCCCTCGACCGAGGTGCATTTTTCTGTTTTTGCCGAAATGCGCTTGCCAAAAAGTGTTACCCAGGTCCGTGGATTCACCCTGAAATCCCTTGCTACAATAGGAACACTTGGATGTACTTCCTTTCTTCTTGACTTTCTTCATTGAACCTTCATCATTAGGCTTCGAACTTTCATCTTCAATATATGACTTTGGCTTCTTATCTTTCACAAATTTCTTCTCTTTGGACTTGGTATTATTTATTCTGTGAACTATGAGAGAATGATCATTTCCCTTGGAGGATCTAAGATTACCCATCTGGATCATTTTTTCTTGCTCCTTTGTCAGTGAATCAAAGAATGTACTCAAAGAAGGCATTTTCCAATTAGAAATAACAAGCCTAGTAGCATGAAAAGTAGACACAAAAATTGAGTATTCACGACCCAATTTTGATAAGATGGAAATTATCAATTGATATTCATTTTTGTTAATCTCACATTGCCTGAGAAATAGAATAAGTGACTTGAATTTGGTGAAGAAACTCTCATTAGATTCGAACTGCTTGGACTCAATGAGAATAACTCATTCTCCAACTAATGTGCTCTTATCTCATATTGAACTCCAAAGAGAGACTCAAGTTTGGTCCATACTTGGTTTGGAGTGGTCAAACCATACAGATGAAAAAGTAGATCAAGGGATATAGAGAGGTAAAGAAATACATAGGCTTCATCCAACCTATTATGCCACTTAGCTTTCTCAACAACATAATTTGGTTCATTTTCTAAAGCCATAGAAACTCTATAGAGTCCCTTACTACACAATAGAATGCCAATTTTGGGTTTCCATTTGTGATAGTTGAAGGGAGTTAGGATCATATTTGAAGAGGAATCCATACTGAGATGTTGATGCACTGAAGAAGATATTATCTGCAACCTGCACAAATAAAACTAGGAGAAAATATTGTAAGCTTAAATCAAGCTCTTCTTGAGAGAGGGATAGGAGAGTGGATGCACTCTCATAGAGAGAACAAATATCTCCTCAACTCTATTGAACTTGAACAACCTTTATTTCTAATACCACGTAGAAATAGATCCTTGATGCAAAAAATAAGCATAGGAGGTAGATCTTGCTACAAAGATAATTCTCACAAGTATGCACAAGGAAAATAGAGAGAAGAATAAAGAGACTGAATACAAGAGAATTGATCCAATGAATAATTTATTATTGAATCAATTACTTGATTGATTATTACAATAGTAATAAATCATTATAAATGAAAATTGAGTTGGTGGAAGACAACTCATGCTAGCCCATAAATCAAACTTACCAAATATGATAAACCTGCATAGGTGGCTAAAGCACTTCCCAAATCAATCAAGGACCTCATGAATTAGCTAAAGCATGAGCGAGTTGTCATGAATGATGGAAAAACATGCTAATCATGGAATATGGAGAGAAAATAATGGAGGATCGGTTGGAAACAAAGAATAGTCGTTTCCTAGTTGACTAGCTTTACCTTATCCACATAAAAGATGGAATAAAGCAGAATAAAGACAGTATATGTAGGAAGGCACAATTACTAATTATGGAAGTCAATAAAGTGGTTAGGATCAAACCATAATTAGGATAAAAGTGATCCCGGGGTATATATGGCAAGTGTTGACCATGTGGCGCAAGTGGATGCCAACTATCTAGGCTAGTAGGTAGGAATTTAATAAAAACTGATTAAATATTTTTATCCTAAGTATTAAGTGGGTTTATTATATTCCCACATATAGCTTTGAGGATTTTTTAAGGTTTTTTTTGTCTATGCGATCTATATTCTTTGTACATACTTTTACAGTTTACTTCTTTCCCTCTTCATGTTTCACAATCTATCATTATTTTCAAATGTACTTTTTTACTGATAAAGTTCTTCTATATTTCTACATAACTAACCAAGACCAATTCAGGTAACATATCATCTAGCAATCCTCATTTCCATTACTGATGATTATAAGTTTGTTCCAATGGACAGACTTCAAATCCATGGTTCATCCTCTTTGCCTCATTTGCAGGATTTGCATTGGTTATAGTCTGATTGAGTTTCTGTGGATCGGGGGTTCGTTTAAGAGTTGGTTGAACGAAAAAAGGATGTGGATGATTAAAGGGGTATCATCCTACTTGTTTTCTTTAATCCAAGTTTCTTGCAAGATGCTTGGCTTATCAAAGGTAGGCTTCAAAGTGACAAGCAAAGTAGTGGATAACAAAGCAGTGAAAAGATACAAGGAGAAAAATTTGGAGTTTGGTTGGAATCTGCTATGTTTTTTCCCCCAACAACTGCAATAGTAATAAACTTGAAATCGTTGGTTGGTGGATTACATTCTTATGTTTATCTGCACTTCTTTTCCTTTGGGTTAGCTCAATTGGTAAGAGGTGCACACACTCTCTGTTTGGTGGGAGGTCATGAGTTTGAGAGTTGAGTCCTTCGAGGTCAGGGCTTCTGTTATGATGGTCGACGATTTAGTGACCTTATCATCCATGAAATATAGGGGAGTATATTGATGGGTTTCTCAATCAAGTTTCCCCTGAAAAAGTTTTGAAATAATTTTTAGTATGAATGTTACTAACCATGTTAAATAAGATGGGCAATTAAAATATATAAACAAATTGTAGATGGTTTTCTTCAGTTGGGATCAATATGAAGAGTGCCCCTTTGTTTTCTATTTTTATGTCATAGTATCACAAGATCTCACTACTTGATCCGAAAGTCACTCTTGGCTAATATATACAAATATTAAAGTCACTCTGGGCTAATATATACAAATATTAAAATTTAAACACCTATGTTTGCAATTCATATTTGGCAATTACAATCACGTTTGATTATGTTTTGCAAATTTATCTTTTGATTGCTTAAAAGGATAAGAGAATTATATTATTATCAATTTCACAAATCATAAACCTATTTTATGTTATGTTGTAATATGTCACTTAGATTCCTACCTAACATGTGCTTATTAGTCCCTGCCCCCGGCTAGCAGGGACTCTATGAACAGCCTTGTCGTCATTTCAATTTGTTGGCACGCAAATCGAAGCAGGTTTCAAACCATTTATCCTAAGTTCTTCATTTTAGACTCTCACTAAAAATTTCAAGGGACTAATCAAAATGAACGGTACTTTATATCAACCAATTATAAACTTTGGCCTCTTATTTGGCCTCATGCCGAGGTTGTTCATACAAAACCTTATGTTAAAATGTACATTGGTAGGTAGTGACAAGGTAGTTTTTTATAATCCTTGTAATGCTAGAGATTACTCTAGCATTACTTTTCTAACATTAAATGTAATCTTTCTTTTGTTCTCTAATATACTATGCAAGTTGCTAGTTGATGCACCGCCTCCTTTCATATTCTATGTGGCAATTGTGTCCAGCTGTTGTCAAATTGAAAGGACCATGCGAGCCATTAGTCATCCGCTTGACACAACACCTCCCACCACCGCCTTAAACTTACACCATGCTCCTCCCATCGCCTTTAACTTCCCTCCCATCTCAATCTTTCAAATATATTACTGCTAATGAGCTTTCAGAAAGGACTGCTTCATTTTAATCATAATCATAGAACCTGCCCCATGAACATCCTCCATTTAGAGCACATAGCCAGAGTGGATATAGGCGATATATGAGCCTAACAGGCAGAGGAAACACAACAACTAATGAAAAAAGAGCTAATCAAAAAAGAACAATCAGCGGCTACAACTTCCATGATTTGAGGTAACCTGGTTTCCATATTTTCAATTGTGTTAAGAAAGAATTCAATTGAATACAATATTACCACATTTAATAAATTTTCTAATGGCTGTGTAGAATGATTTACTTTGTTAAAACATTATCATCCAATAAATTTTCAACAATTCTAGTTTGCCAGTTTGCCAGTCCTATGAGTATAAGAGAAGTGTTATTTCATTCCTTACATGTATTTATCTATGCTACATACATGGATTACAATTCTCAATCAAGAACTAAAAGGACACAACGCTCTGCAATAGTGCTCCTAGCCTTTAGCTAGAATTGAGGGGCTCGTGGGAG
This sequence comes from Pseudotsuga menziesii, assembly GCA_001517045.1. NCBI lineage: Eukaryota > Viridiplantae > Streptophyta > Pinopsida > Pinales > Pinaceae > Pseudotsuga > Pseudotsuga menziesii. The sequence continues at coordinate 144,925 of LPNX011099047.1, forward strand.
CTGGTCCTGCTTGCATACTTTCCGATTGACAGGCACACATAAGATGCACTTCAGAGAATTTAACTAAACAGTATACTTCAGATTCAAATCCCATCTCATCTCTCTGGCTTTAATTATTGAAATGCCCGTAGATGTAATATTAAGTTTTCTCAAGCAAAATAGACTATTACAAATCTAGTATGGGTTAATACCTCTCTTCTCTGAATTTAACTATATATACTTCAATAAACACTTACAAAAGGACACAACGCTCTGCAATAGCGCTCCTCGCCTTTAGTTAGAATTGAGGGGCTCGTGGCAGTTGGTCCGGCTTGCATACTTTCAAACCCACAGGCACACATAAGATGCACTTCAAAGAATTTAACTAAATATTATATTTCAGATTCAAATCCCATCGCTCCTGCTTTAATTATTGAAATGCCAGTAGATGCAATATTAAGTTTTCTCAAGCAAAATAGACTGTTACAAATCCAGTATGGGTTAATACCTCTCTTCTCTGAACAATGTGGACATATCCAATTTTTATTTTCCGGCACCTGCTCAATATCTTCCCCATAAGGCAATTTCAAGCAGGTCCTACAAAACATGCCAGTATTAGAATGACATATCGAGCAATCTTTTTTCCTATGCAGGCCTTTGTAATGTCCCCATTAACACAATGTTCACAATTTTCTTCCTTACAATCTTCTTCTGGTTGCAAAAATGACAACAAATTTCTCCTGCATCAATGCCATAAACGCTCTCTCTGTTTTTATTGTCACATATCACATATAAACCATCTTGGTAACGTCTGGGCAACTATGCATTTTCATGAACTGTATTATGTGCCATATTTCTTATTCTGTAAGTATGATTCTTCTTACTATCTGACTGAAAAAATCCCTTATTTTTGGTATGCGAAGGCGGCGATTCGCAGTCACCTCACTGTAGGAGGTGACGGAAGTTCTGTTTTTCAAACACTCTGAAAGGCGAATGGGAGTTTTGTCTTCAAACACTGATTTCGATTTCTGAGTAGAGTGGTTTTTGTTCGGGGTTTGTCTGACCCTTAAGACTTCTCTCATATCTCATCCCTGCTTTTGAACTCATGACTATGCCAGTGGAACCTGGTTCACAGCGTTCTCGGCCATGCTAGAGATTCATCCGGGCATTTCTTTTCAGACTGTCTGCGATTTGAGATTTTTTTAAAGATCTTCTGCCTGTTTTTGGAGCCCCAACTGTGCCAGACGAGCCTGGTTCTCAACAATCTTGGCCATGTGTAAAGAAATACTTATATCCGACTCCCAAAAACCTTATTGATGGCACTTTAAAACCTTTGGCATCTTCTTCTACAAAACAAATCACTGTTAGCCAGAACTCAATCGCTCAACATTTGGCATCCTTGACGTTGCATGAATGGCACGTGGGCTCTCTGTCATGATTGATTCTCCTGGACGTAGCTCACATTTTGTTTTCTTGGCTGATGTGCTGCAATGCTTCCCCAAACATATCATCATGATAAAGCGTAACACCCACCGGGCTTACCATCATGAGAACGAAAGCATGACTGACACTTAAAAAGAAATTATGCAAGTATAAAGTTCGACGTCCCCGCTCCCTTATAAACTTACAAACTCAGGCATCCACTAATCCACTCCATGCCACTTAGAAAAAAAGGGCCTCAATGCAGATTGGTTAATAACTAGCAGTTATACAGGAAGCATCCGAACCACTAGTTCGAAAGCAAGCTTCAGATTCTCTAGTGAGTGTTTTGCTTGATGGTGTGGCTCTATGATTCATGAGTGTGGGCTTCCATATGCGCATTACAAAGTGTTGGTGCAGATGCACGCGAGGTGGAAACGAGGGTAGGCTTACTTGGGGCCGAAATTTTTGAATTAAAATGCCTAAACTAATATGTTAATGTTATGTTTGAGTGCCATTTTTTTAAAATAAATAAAAAAGAAACGCATGCATACAAAGAATGTATGGCCCATAATATTTTTTATTACATTAGACGACTAGAATTTAAATCTTTCAGTTGTATCTACGTGTAAAAGAATGTATAGTACATGATAGACTGTATATTCGTACAATACTTTTTGACTTCAATAGTTCCCACTGACGCGTTTTCAAATGTTAATTCAAATTTGAACTTACTATACCTAATAAATCCCAAAATCTGAGAATTTACTGTGATGTTTATGTGTATGTTCTCCAAATACTTGTAGGCATGTGTAATCATATAATTTGTTATCTATACATTTCCTCTGAGTTGCAGTGGATAGCACAAGTGAATTCACTTAAATTTATTATTTTTCTATGAAGATTTCTTCCAACCTGATAAAAAAAATAAAAGTATTATAAGAAAAATCTACAATTTTAACACTTTTCCAACCATTTATACTGTTCAACCATTTATATTGTCCAACCATTTATATTGTAGGCAACTGCTGAAACATTATGCACCGGCAGCTTCAAAATCAACTGCAATTTTTAAAATATCATGTCACGGGACAATGACAAATAGATAATACAAACTGCAACTTCCCACGCTATAAACATTACACACATGCACGGTAGCTTCAAAATCAACTGCAATTTTTAAAATATCATGTTACAAGACAATGACAAATAGATAATACAAGCTGCAACTTCCCATGCTATAAACATTACACACATGCACGATAAGAATCTCTCTCGGTTGATCCAAGTCAATAAGAAGAAAGGGCAATGGATACGAGGAACATATTATTACGTTGCTAAAAAAAATCCTGTATTATTGAAAAGCAATATGTTTGTTCTCATCTATCAGTTGCTTAAAATATCAATTACATAATACAAGGACTTGCTTAAAATATCAATTACATAATACAAGGACTTGTTGCTTTTAACAGCTCCCATTGTTTCTTTTCTTTATGTTAGATTATGTGGACTATGTCACACTTTATTATGAGCTGAAATATGATTTTACTAACCACTTAGCTTTTCATCCAATTTAATGATGTCCATTGCATTTCATATCATTTTAGAGGAGAGTTTGTAAAATGTTGAATAATAAATATGCTTGGCAAAATTTGGGGTAAAAATAGATGTCATACAACTATACAAGCTACAATATATAATGTCATCGACATAGATTTAACACGTGGCGGATAAACGCGAAAACTAAATAACACAGATTTTTGAAGAAGCAATATACATACAATGTGACTTATAAATTAATAAATATATCATATTATATTAAAAAATTTAATTACATTTTATGAAATTGTACTTTTTATATTTTGATTGAGATGTTTGTGATATGGGTAGTGAATAATGTTAATAATAGGTTGCAATGTTTATATAGGGATATCATTTCCATAACAAGGAAACAATATTCAACACATGCTAACAAAGCATTAATTTAAAAATAAAATTACATTAATTGTTTTATTTAATTATATTTCATTCCATTTTTAATAAGGTGATACATATTTTACAAATAATTGAATTTATAAAAATTATTACTATCAATTTAAAATTATTATTTTAATTTAAATAAAAAATGATTATATAATTAAAAATAATCATATCCATTTTATTACAATATTTTATTTGCAAAATGTATATCTTTATTATATTTAGTATTAATTTTTTTGAAAAAATGTTAAAAGATATTTAAAAATAATTTTAGAACTTTCATATAAAATTTTAAAAAATATGAAACTATACTAAAAATAAAACTTATAAAAATTAAGTCATAACTTGAAATGATAATTATAAATTTTCACTATTTTGCAACTAAATTATATTCTAATAAATATATTATATTTAAGTAATAAATTGAATTAAGAAGTTATTTATAAACATAATTTTTAAAATATATAATAACTATTATTTATTAAACATAGGCCTCAAAAAAATTGAGCATAGATGTTTTAAGAAAAAAAACATCTAACATCATGTGGAGGATGTGGTGACTTGGTTTTACTTGAGGTTTGTAGAAGACTAAATACAAAAGATAGACTGTAACCCATAATTACTAGTTTTATCAACCGGGACCCTTCATAAAGCTTTTAAATCTTGCTCACCATCAATGTTGATCCCACTCAACTTAGAGTTCATATGAATAGGTACACAATTCTTAATATATCTAACAAAAATCATAGAAGTTCATTCACCCTTGTAGAGATATGTTGTCCTTGCTTGTACTCATCAATAAGTAAATGAAGCTCCAATAGTGAGACATCCTTAGACTCGAGAGTTTGCAAAAGTACTCAAATCTCAAAATGAAAATACCTCACCCACCGAAACAAGCCATTGATTTAGTGCACAACCAAATGGTGAAGCATTGTACTATGGACATGTATCTCTCCATTCATCCACTGAAGTGTTATTGAAGAATCACCAAAAACGTCAATCTAGGTAATCCACCCAGCTACTCTCTTTAAATATTACCTTCTTCTACAACAAATTACCTACCAATCACCAATTCAAGAACAACACAGTCTTGAATCCTTAGACTTACATAAATGTTTGTACTACTTCTATTAACATAGTTCTATATATAGGTCCACGTATATAAATAAAAAAATTATATATATCAAGTTAGAAATAGCTAGAAAGGAGTTTGGAAAGCATTGGTATCCAAAATAATGGAAGGTTCTTATACCAAAAATATTCATTGATAGAATCCCCAAAGTGACAAGGTGAGAAGCCTACATATTTATAGGGTGTGCTAAGATCTAGATGAGATAGAATGTTGAGCTATTGACAAATGTGCAAAAAAAAGCCTCAAAAGATACCATCCAATTCAATTCTCAGCTCATTAGTGTATGGGTTCTACTTGAGAATCCACAAATTGACATATCCCAAGAGTTTCAATCCCACTACAACCAAAATTTAGGTTGTTTTTGTAAGAAAAAAGATTGCCCATAATTAGCTTAGACAATGGTATGTTACTTAATATGGTTAAATATATGACACTTGTTTTCTAGTAGCATCATTTCTTTTTAGTTAGGCCATTAACTCTAAATGATGTTATTTGCTTATACCAAGAGTTTGGCAATAACATGCATACCAACACAACCCCTCTGCTACCACACGATGCCTTTTAATTATGGGCCTAGCAATCATACAAACATAGGCTACTTTCTCTTTGGATCCTCGAAATTTAATTATTCTACCAAGATCACACAATTAGGTCATTTCAATTCTTAAACAAATACTATGCATTGGAGGCAATTTGTAATATTAGCTCAATCTTCAATGGTTCTTATATTTATACATTTTGCATAGGGACAAATAAACATCCCATTGTAGCCATGGAGATAAAGTCATAAAGGAAACTGTTAAAGGAGAGAAAAAAACAAGAAATTACAAGAGATGTGGGCATGACTTACTGCACACTCAGACAATATCAGTTAGCCAACCTACTCCAAAACTTAGTCTGCCACATACCACTGCCACATCCAACCTCCTCCACACTTAGACAAACTAACTCATACAAAGTTGGAGGTGGGAAAGAGATGTTATCCTTTTAAATGAATTCCATGTCACGTCCCCTCCCCTCTACTCGATGGAGAGGATATGACTTACAACTGTTGTTGTCAATCAAACCGGGCAAGGGAAATCTATCCCCATAACATAAAATGGATTGAACATAAAATACATATGCAGATGTATAATACATGTAAATACACAAAGAATACTTAGATTGAGAAGAAGCTTCCCCACAACTAGCTATGTCGCTGCGACGGTCCACCCAACCATAGGCCAGTGTGCTCATCAATCTCTCAAGACCATTGCTACCCCTGAGCTGGGCATGATTTCCACAAGGAAGTAGGGAACAACGGGCTTACACACAACAAGACCATACACCCACAGTCAAGCCAACACATAGTTGGGTTTCACAGACTGTCCAGGCAAGCCAATAAACAATTGGGTTTCACAGGCTACTAAGGCAACAAGCCAATAACATATGGGTTCCTTGGACTTACTCAGCCAAGCCAACAATCACATCCAAACACAGTCAAACCATCTAATAGATGGGTTCCTTAGACTTACTCAACCAAGCCAACACAAGGAAATCACATCCAAACACAGTCAACCATCTAACAGATGGGTTCGTTGGACTTACTCATCCAATCCAACACAAGGAAATCACATCCAAACACAGTCAAACCATCTAACAGATGGGTTCCTTGGACTTACTTAGCCAAACCAACACAAGGATGCCCTTCACAGCAAAATACAATTGTCGGGTATGGACAAAAATGTCCTAGGAACCAAAAATCGAAATGGTAAAAGGGGAAAAACGACCCAGGTGAGAAAATCATTTCAGGAAACATTTAATGGCTTCATAGAGGAAAAAATGAACTCTACCCCCAATTCATGGATTCGAATTCAGAAAAACATCTATGGACATTCTAGGAGCAAAAACGACTGCCATAAACCCCAAAATCGTGGTTCTCTTCTACCCATTCGCTCAGCAATCCAAAAACGGATTTTTGGGAATGGGAAAATGAGGAAACAATAGAAAAATCATGAAGGAGAAATCCCAACCACTGAGCATTACGAAAATGACCTCCCAGCCATGGAGAAAATGAAGAAACTACCAAAATCGTGAAGGGAAACACACAAGAGCTCCAGCTGCGTGAGAGAGCAAAACGTATGGGTGCATAATGGTTTGGGCCTCCATTTCCAAGCATTTACTTTCCCCATAATTCAAAATTCATTTTCGCAAAAATGGGTGGCTTCCCCAATACGAATTTGACTGTTCCCATCCCAAGGCATTAACTACCTTAACCAATTTATAGAAGAAATAAATGATTGGGCACAAAAGACAAAATGGGTAGTTGACCACTTTATGAGTTCTCCCATTGACATTTGGCTTTACCCTATTGGCTCAAGGGTTTGAATACCCCCCCCCGCCCATTCCTTGTGAAATCATGCCCCCATCTCTTTAATGTTGCATTGACATAGCTAGTTGTGGGTATTTTTATCAATTGCATATTTACATGATGTCCAAAATTATATTATACCTGGCTAGCAAAAATACCCTCAGCATCGATTTTAATTGCCGAAACATAAAATGCTAAATCAATGGTGGTGCCTTTGCCTTGAGCTCCACACCATGATCAAATAAAAATATTTACATCATGTGCAATTCAATACCATGGGGTCGAAACCGGGGCATACATTCCCCTCCCCTTTGGGGTCAAAACCAAGGTGTTATATTCCACACCTTTAGCATATGAAAATTCAAAATTCAAAAGTCAATATCAATTAATTTTATACAGAACTAGTTGCACCTAGACCACAACCATCCTTCTTAATAAAAATAGATTTCTACTGTTAATCTTATAATATTAGGTTCCTCATAAAACATGAATTTTCTTGGAAGATAATCACATCATAAAATAATGAAAAGTTGGTGTCGAAATTCAAAGATACCATCATCAATGCCTGCAATTTCCTTAGTTTTTGTCTTTCTTTCAAATTTAAGAGCCGAGTTTTTCCTTGGATGGACTTGTATTTTGATATATCATAATGTTGGTAACATATATTTATTTGAATAAATAATGTTGAGTCATAGGAGTAGTAAGTTGTGAATGATAATTTGTTATTAACCAAGTAATGTTTTTCAGGTTCAATGCTTCATTACTAATTGCTTTTTCTTTTCCAAACGATATGGATATATGGATATTTGTAGTAGTTCTTCTGAAGAAGCCTCTCTCATTAACATTTTAAGCTAAAAGTTGTTAGTGGCTATGTATGAAGTTTGAAGCGTATACTTTTTATCACCTAAAATGGACATATCTTTCACTACTAATTGTTTCTCCTTTTCTTTTAGATGAAATTTTAATATAGCAGTTTTCTTCTAAAGAAACTTGAAATTTTGAAACTCTTAGTGTGTACGAACCATATTCATGCATGCACCTAAAATGCACTTATCTTTCATTACAAATGGTTTCTTTTTTTCTTCCAAACGAAATGGATATGTGAACCATAGTAGTTCTTTTGAGAGAGCTTGCAACTTACATTGACAGTTTATTTGAAAACTGTTAGTGGTTATGTATGGACTTTATACTTGCATGCACTTGAAATGGACCTATCTGTAAAAGAGAATGGGATAGGTGATCTTCTCTTATCTAATTTCTCAAATCAACGCAATCAATAAGAAAAGAACAGAACTCTAATACACCAATGTAGAAGTGCTCCAGCATGTAATTCAAGTTAACCAAATAAAGAACCAAACAACTTGCCATCTGACTCACTCTTCAAAACCTAGAACAATCCTCCTACTCTCACTCAAGCAGATTTAATTCCCACCATTTACTTGGGGGGCGTCATCTACTTTTACAATGTAAGGGATGAACTGAAACGTATGAAGACAAGCAGTCTAGTTGAAGCTTTATATTTCTGCATTGTAACAATGACTACTGTGGGTTATGGAGACCTTGTTCGTCATGGAACTCTTGCAAATATTTCTGGCATTGATTGTGGTTGGTATAGTTGTCTTTCATGTAGTTGAGGTTTGGATTTCCTCGATTCATTTTATTTTGTTTGCTCAACCATTACAACTTCAGAATATGGAGATGATTTTCAACAGAAAGGGGATGCATCTTTTTTATTGTTTGGACCTTGGTATGTACCATATGTCTTACTCCTTTATACAAGAATACCAAGAACTATGATAATCTATGTGTATGTGAGAGAGAGAGAGAAATTTCTTTCCAAGAAAAACGAGTTACAAGTGTCCATCCATGCTTCTCTAGAATATAGAATATCCACTTGAAGGGTGGCTCAACCCCCAGTTATAATAATAGCCATGTAACAACCCAAGAGGGTGTTCCGTGAATAATCATTTTTTCTCTCTTTAAGCATAAGACATAACTAAGTAACCCATATCTAATCAAATACAATATTAAACACAACACTTAATAACTAAGGGATGCATGCCATCAATTTCACACTTAATCACCTTAACTAATGAAACCTTGGGAACCTGGGTATAAAATAAATTTAAACAAGAAAGGATGAAAATGAATTTGAATCCTTATTCTTCAAGAAGCAGCAATGAAACCAAAGGATGAGTCATTGAGAGGCATGATGCATCTTAGTTGTTGGTCTCCATACTAAAATTGAAATGCAATTCAATTCAATAGCAAGAACGAGGGATAGAGAGGGGTCGTTCGATAGGGACAATAAATTAGATATACATATTGTCCTTGTCATATCTAGCACTTCTTTTTCACAAGAAATCTACATAATTATTCCTTCTTTGCAAAATACATATTTGGTTTTAGTTTCCCTTTTTCATCCATTTCACCCTCGAACATTAACCTATTGACGTATCATTTCACCTTCTTACGGCAATTGCTAATATATGTATATTATGTATTGTTTTCTATTGTACTTTTGTCCATTAATTTCTGCCTAAATAAATAAATTTTTATTTGTTCAAATTAGTCAATCCCAAGTAGCACCATCCATAGTCAAAATCACAATTACATCATAGATCCTTAAACAAAATTAAAACCCTTGATGAAGTCCCCTTTAAACTTCAATAAAACACTTATTATGGAATATGAAAGGAAATGATTATAAATTCAAACTTCATTATCTAAAAATCTCTATATCAACTTTAATATTATTAAATTCAACATAATGCCATCTTTTTTTATTAATTTACTTTTAAATAAATAAATAAAATATTTGTTTTATTTTTAAAAATATGTAATAATTAAATTTTTCCAAATTTTTTTTTGTTTTTTATTTTTAAAATATGTAATAATTAAAATTTTCAAATTTCATCATTTATTTATTCATTATTATTTTTTTCAAAATTTTCATTATTTTTAATAACATTTTTATTAATTCAATATTATTTTTTAAATATTTAATTTTTATTTATAGTCTTTTATTATTATGTTCCTAACGGGGTTGCAGTTTCTCTAGAGAATCTTGAAGAAAGATTAAGCAAATCTAGAAGCGTTTTATAACGTATAACCTCAAAATTAAAAGCAATACACCATATCCCATTCTCCTTATAGAAGTAGGTCTTTCCCCTATCGAGGGCCTAGCTATGACTAGGCTCCTGTTGTACAAGCACAAAATCAATAACATGGGAGACCATAAACTCCCTAAGCTAGCTTTTAATTCCAGCCAAAACCACCTAAGGCTCAAGCGAGGTTGGTATAAAGATACGAGGGCCTTGTTAAACCACTGGGAGATCGACGAAAATATTGCAATGCAAAATATTAATAACATTAAAAATATTGTTACTTCTAAGTTTAAAGAGAAACTGTGGTGTGAGAAAGATTTAGAGGCTAAAAGAAAATTAAGATATTATAAGGAGGTCATCAATCCTACTCTAGAAGATCAAAAGTATCTCTCTGTTTTAACTAGTTCAAAGAAAAAAACTAATATAGCCAAGATAAGAACAAACTCTCACGGGCTCCATAGTGAAATAGGTCTTTGGACAGTTCCTAAAACACCATGGGTGGAAAGGATCTGCCATCTCTGTGAGAATAGGAACATTGAAGATGAAAACCACTTCCTCTTAGAGTGCACTACATACACCCACATTAGATCTCAGTTTCCTAATCTTTGTTGTAACACTGACCTTCCTAGCCTTTTAAGTTGTCAAAATTATAGTGAACTCGGGATGTTTTTCACTAAGCTCTTTGAGCATAGGAATACAATTTTAAAACAAACTAATTAGTTGGTTTCTTTAGGTCCGATAAACTAAGGTTTGGTCTCAGTGAACGTTAACTATCATCATCATCATCAATAACATTTTTATTAATTCAATATTTATATTTAATATATTTTCTTTCTTAAAATATTTACGCCGTAGGCATTTTTATCTTCCAGGTCCTGTTTGTGGGCACAGTTTTCAACATGGTCGTCCCTCTATCCAATAAAAACACGCCATGTGTTTTGGTGACGCGCGGCGTTTCTGTATTAGCAAAATTCAAGGCCGTCCGTCCCGAACCCCAAATTCCTTTGGCTTCCCTCCTTCAGCTCGCTGATACAGCGGGTTTGTTGAGTATGTCGTTCGGGTCGGCAGGTCTGTTGCTATTGCTCAGTCTGGACATATGGTATTCTAAGACGAAAAAAACCAATTGGATTCGGGGGCAGTCTTTCGTCCTGGGAGCTATCAGTCTTCAGTTCGTGGGATTGCTTTACCGCCCCATAGTGAGCATTTCCAACACACGGAAGCTTGACCCAAAATACCTAAGCAAACTGTCCTTCACGATTTACAGTAACCAACTCCTGATTATCAGTCAAATGCCCTGTTTGAGACTTGTAGTATCCGAAGAAGGTTATTTAAAAGACATATTCAGGAGGGTGCAATCACCAGATCTGATATGGCTCCGTTGGTATGGATGTGACTATTCTTCCCTGCCTGACTGGATTCTGATGAAGGATTTGAGAGTTTTAGAAGTGGAGGGGAGCAAATTGGAGATACTGTGGCCACATCAATCCAAAGTAGGCAAATATATTATATATATGTTTGCGTTAGGTTGAGATGTCAAATTTGCAGGCGGTGCCTTTCAAGCTGCGAGAATTAAATATCGATTCTCCCATTTCAGAGATTCCAAGGTCTATAGGGCAGCTGAAGTACCTCGAAAGGATTGCCATAAAGACATCCACACTCAAAAGGTTGCCCGACGTATTTTATAATCTGTTATCCTTGAAATACTTAGTTTTCATTGGCTTGTCACGAATGGTGTTGCTGCCTGATCGCTTAGGAGAGCTCACAAACCTCCACCACTTCGAGCAGAAGGTTTTATACTTGGCAACTCTTCTAACTGAGCACCCTGTGGAACATACAACACCCAGAGCTTTGTACAATGCGGCCAACCCCTATATCCTCTTCAGCTTCACACAACGAGCTGCTGGAAAGTCCTCCAAAGATGCCAATGTTTCCATAATGAGCAAGGCAGATGGATCCTTGAATCGACAAAATCTCTGCAATTCTCATTGCGCGCATTCAACATTCCGTAAGGTTACTTTCGAAAACCAAGCTGGGCTTCCACCGGCAAATAGTTGCAGACCTCCTTGAAGACTACAATGGTGGATTAGTGGGGTTCGGGCCTCGGCCTCCACAAAATTATTACAGATTTAATTAAAAGCATTGAGAGCATGTATTTCTGGTTTGAATTGCTATATGTTCAGTTTCAATTTGAGAGTTTAATTGTGCAAGCTGTTCATAATTGTTGTTTCAAACAGAGTCTTCTCCAAACAGAGTTTTCTCATAAATGCCCTGTTGGTAAAGCATTCGAAGATATCCTTCCTAGTTAATGGTTAATGGTCCCCTGTTAATAGTTCAGAGAAACAGGAAATCGAAAATTTTATTAATTCAAACTTATAGTTTTAGTCAAGATTATTGGATCAGATTAATATAGGCGTAAAAAAAATTCAAAACATTTTTATGATAATATGATTATGTTACTGTATTCAAATTCGAGGTTTTTTTAACAAAATATATAAGAGAGAGAATGAAATATGGTATTATGTTTTGATTTCGAAGAAAATCTTTAATATATTTTTTTTATTTATATTAAACTTTCAGAATTTAATGTTTATATGATTATGTTACTGTATCTATAACAGAATTTTTTTTTCTTAAATATATATATATATAATGTTTTGATTTTTAAGAAAAATTTTAATATATTTTTATAGTAAAATCTTAGAATTATATTTATAATTGAGTTATATATATATATAATGTTTTGATTTTATGAAGAAAAAATTTAATATATTTTTATATTAAAATTAAATTCATTGTGATTATTCATATGGAAAATGTTTCCTTGAATTTTATTTTTAATCTTGTTTAACAGATATAGTAGAATAAAATGTCAAAAAATGATGCATTTATTAAAAACTCAAGAAATTGCTTTTAAATAAAATTTAAATGTTTTTTTTTTATGTTCATGGTTAGTTGCTCGGATTGGTTAAGAATGTTGGTGAGCACTCGACCAACCTTTCATTCGCATTAACATGTAGAGTGTAACTTCATATTTTGGTGCAATAAGTTATATGTCATGTCACGACATAACATGACACTATTTAGGATGAAATTTGGGAAATTTTTATCCTTCCATATTATATAATCGAGATGAAAACAATTAATTCTTTTTATTAGAGGTTGTTATATATTACTCATGCCAAAAGATATTTTAAAATAAATAAACCCACGTGCTGTGTACCGATTTCTGAACCCTCGGTCTTTGGTTCAACTCTCGAAGCCCACAAGTAAGAGCCGGGAAAACTCTGTTTCCTCCACGAAAAGAAAGTTGCTCGACGGACTGCGCAGCACCCATAGGAAGCGATGTTGACTTGCTTCCAGTCCAAGGGCGAGTTTGGTGACCTGTGCCCTGGGCAGACCGGTTCCGCTTCCGAAGGAAACGAAGACAACCGATGAAGGTGGCTGCTTGTCTAACCATTTCAGGCAATCCGGCCCTCCATCTTTGTCATTGTGTTCAAGCGACGACGAAGATGTGAACGGCCCAACTGAATAAATGCGGGGCATTCGATCAATATGAGTCGGATTAGAGATCTTTCGTTCAACGAGAGCTTTGATCGCTTCAGGTTCTAGCTCCTCGAACATGTTAAGAAAAATGCCCGTCACTTCCCAGAGGCGCGAGGAATGGTGCATGAACAAGTAAAAGGTTTCATCGGACCTGTCCTGAAGGGGAGTCGGCATATCTCTACCAGGGATCGGTGGAGTGCCCGGTACCTCTATTGGAAAATCGACATCCATAGCGAAATTGGAACCTCCGAGACAAGATTGGGAAGACATATTTTTACATTCTTTGCATCAACAAAGCCTTCTCACCACTTTATTAAACCATTTTCAACCTCATTAAAGCATTCAAATATGTTTTATTAATTAGACATATTTTGTCATTTTTCTATTAGCTCCTTTAGTAGGATAGGGTAGACTAAAGTGAAATCACTGAAGCTATAGGTTCCTCAAGTAGGTGATATTTCTAAGACTGAAACCTAAAACTAATGTAAAGCTCTCATGTTCTGTTAGGCCTCATTCTTCAACATGAGGATTTATGGCATAAGCACTTCTATCAAGCACTTGTCAATCCATAAATATACAAGAGCATTGAAAATGTCACTTGGAAAGCAGTGAAGGTCAATCTACTTACTTATGGAAGCAATAAACGCTAGAAATGAAGCTTAATGTAAAGAAATAAACTGATGGAAAATGCAACAATTAGAGTAAACTCTTCTCAATCTCGCAACTACCCTATCTAGGGACAATACTTAAGGACCTCTTAATAACTACTTGCACCTTACTTCTATTCTTTCTCACGTTAGAAATACCTTGAGGAAATATATACTAGAACCAAATTCAAGTTAAATCTTAAACTTATACCTATCTTGAGTCCCATATTATTTTTATATAAATATTTTTGGAGGTTTATTTAAAATTTATTTAAAATTCATATCTAAATATTCTCCTATACATAAATAAAAAACAATAATTTTTGTAATTGATTAATGTTATAGTCTTTTATTTTTTTACTTTGTAAACCAATTGTTAAGCTAAATGCTTATTAAAATTTATGAAACACAAGAATTATATCAATAATGGTCAAATATAACCTTGACTTGCTTATATATATATATATAAAATCTCTTTTATATGTGAAAAAGTTTTACAAGACAATAATACATCTCTTTTTTGTGTAAAAGTTTTACAAAAGCATTGAAGTCTCTCTTCCTAATTAGTTAATGACATGCTCTACAGGTTTTACAATATGTTATCCAAATGTTAAGCTAGAGTTGCTTATATGGTAAAAGTTTTAAATACAATCAAAGGTGCGATATATCGCATATGCGATATTGAAAACTAAAAAAAAAAAAACAGAGGCCGCGGGCCTCAAATATCATTTGCACAGTCAAGCATCAGGAGAGCGATAAACCACGTGGGTGAAAAAACGCATATGCAATACTTCCTTACGAACCTTAGCCTTGTGTTTGGTCTCAGGTTATTTCGAACGTACCATCAATAAAGCATATGCGTTCTTGATTTGCACATCAGAAGTGTGTTTCTGATTTCTTAAGTGGCACTAAAAAGTGGAACCAACTTCGTGCGAGCACTCTCCGTTAGTTTACAGAGGTGTGACCTCTTCAGAGAAAACACATGTTCTTAACCATTATGCTCACTTATACTAAGTTTACACAGTTTGGAATGGATTTGCTTATAGCATAACATTTGATAGTTAGTAGAATTTTAACATTGATACCATAAATACCATTATAATAAAAGGTTTTTAAAGTTTTTTTCAATGCCAAGCTCACATTTTACAAGGAAAAATGTCCATTTTGAACATCAAATTCTATTATGTTTTGTGTTTTGTCGATTTCTAGTTGCAATGATTTTAACATTATAACTAAACTTCTTGAAAGTTTTTCTCAATGAGTAAGGCCATATTTTACAGCAAAAATGCGCATTGTGGGCATCAAATTCCAACATTGGTTGCTGGACAACCTTTATCTCCTCCGTTTAGAGTATGATTCAGTAAAATGGGCAACCCACCTGACTACTCTACCAGGAGGGATAGATACACAACATATACCATTATGCATAACAAAGCATAGTGATAAGATACCAGAATCATGGCTTGTTTAAAATTTTCTTCTATGTAGCATAGAGAGGGGATGATAGTAATAGTACATATATTGCGCATAAAATAAGAGATATCGGCTATGATATACGAAGCTTTCAAAAAGCTCATTTTTGGTGAATACCGAGCTCAAAATATAAGGAATTCAAAGTATTATCTTTTAAAAAAGATGAAAGTTAAACTCAATATGAGAAATTTTGCTCTTTTGAAACAAGTTTTCCAGCTTTGGGTGACAGAAGTGCTATGAAAATGCTAACCGTGTTCAGTTAGTTGCTAATTCTTCCTACATTTAATATTCGAATGCATATGTGTGTTATCTTGGAAGGGATTTTTAAAGTCGACCATTCCTTTTCCTTCCTTGCAACGCTGGTAATTTATTTGTGATCATAGTTAGGGTTGACCATTCTTTTTCCTTCCTTGCAACACTGGTAGTTTATTTGTGATCATAGTCAAGGTACAAGGCAAACTCTACACCAGTGAAAAACTTTAGTTCATGAGTTTTTTTTAGTTTCCCCTTTCCACCCTCCAACAACAACCTATTGATGTATTGTTGCAATTGCGAGTTATTTTTCTGTTCATAATTTTTTATTAATACGTTACCAACTGGGCTTTTTTTTAATAACATTTTCATTGAATCCCATATATATATTCTTTCCTAAAGTACTTGATTTTAAAGAGCTACTTTTATTTATATCTTCTTTCCCAAAGTATTTAATTTTGAAGAGCTACTTTGGCTTAATGTATTTTTTTTCATTGTTTTGTTTTAATGTAAATTTTTCTTATAAAGTATTTAATTTTAAAAAGCTACTTTTGGTTAATGTAGTTTTTTTTCATTGTTTTGTTTTAATGTAAATTTTTTCTTAATAACATTTTCATTGAATGCAATATTTATATCTTCGTATTTAATTTTAAAGAGCTACTTGTGGTTAATGTTTTTATTTACGTATTTAGTGAAACTTGTTTCCACATCACATTTTACTGTAAAAAGGTACAATATATGTTTGGAAACTAAAATTCATTGGAACTTGGTCTTCACATCACATCTCATTGTAAAAACGTACAAGGTACATTATATGTATGGAGACTAAAATTCGGCAAGAGCTATCCATTGAGTTGCACAGCATTTAATGCTGCTGCAGCAGGCTTGGTGGCCCTTGGATCTTAAGCTGCTCAAGATCCAACGGTCATCAAGCCTGTTGCAGCAACATTAAATGCTCTGCAGCTCCATGGATAGCTTTTGCCCTAAAATTCATTGGAACTTGGTCTTCACATCACATCTCACTATAAAAAGGTACAATATATGTTTGGAAACTAAAATTCATTGGAACTTGGTTTTCACATAACATCTCATTGTAAAAAGGTACATTATATGTATGGAGACTCAAATTTATTGGAACTTGGTTTTCACATCACATCTCAATGTAAATAGGTACATAGACTAATCAATATAAATAGGTATATAGAATAAAGTTAAAACACAATAGTATGGATAATTTTAGAGGCTATATATAGTTTATAGGCTATATTAAGGGGGTTACAAAAATTTAGTGGGCTATTTTATTATATGGAAACGGTATTTTCAACTAAAATATATTCACCAAATATTTATTAAAAAAAATAAATCCAAAATGAATAGCCTCTCGTATGTTAATGATGAAATAAAAAAAATATTTTCGCCTTGGCAAAATCTTCCTCCAATCTATATTTTGCCCCAAATCTCTAGAGAAGATATAGAGAAATCACTCTTTAGACCCCAATTTTCAGTAACAAAGGCTCCCAAGGGTAATTTCACCCTCCATTTTCCTTCTAATTTAAGGATATGATTGTATTGTCTTGTATTCTTAGTCAATTTCATGTGATACCTTCTTTCATCCCTTGATTTCCAATATTGTTGGGAAAATCAATGGCTATTTTTTTATATAAAGGCTACAATGATTCATGGTTCACCCATATCGGATTGCACTTGCAAGGTGAAGGTTCTGGTTGATGTGATTCGCATTTTCATTATTAGTTTTCTTGACATTTTAATCCTCGCATAACATTTGCATTTCTAAAAGCTCAAGTCTTGAAGGGGCATGCCGCACATGCAATTTATCAAAGAATACAAACTCACATAACGATTTTCATCCAATAATTAACATGGTATGTTTTTTTATCAAACTTTTTATGCTTTTTATTCACAATTACAATATATTATTATATTGTAAATTTATCGTTTATCATGCTTTTTATCATGGATGTTTTTTTAGGCTTGTTGAATTCTAGGGAACTTTAGATTCTTAGGGATCATTTGGTGTTATCAGGGTTTTATTCTATCCTAGGAGTATTGGTCCTGTGAAAATGTTATAGAGATAAAAAAATATGATTTATTTTATGTCTTGTCATGTTTAAACTATCGATTGAAATTTATATGTTGTTAGTGGATGCTACTATTGATGGAGAGACGCCACATGGTTTTTATATATTCAAACTGAATTTGAGTCAATTGTTTAAAATGTGTTTTGATTAGGATCTTGTTCTGAAGTTATTATTGGATCTAAGGCTTTAATGAGAGTGTGTATGTTTATATTTTATGTTTTTTATTATTGATGTTTGGGATGTTTGTAATAGAAATGAATGCACACTAATTATAATGGCGAGGCTGCAGTGGAATGGTCATTATTTTGGTTGTCTTCTTGTAGAATTGTCCAAAGCATACTGGTAGATTCTTTTATTTGTATTGACAAGTTCGTGATTGGTATATTTTTTATTCATATTGCAAAGTTTGTCAATTTTATTTCTGACCTAAATTTACAATACTTTGTAAGGGTCATTCATAAGTACAATGTTTTTTGGTGAGTTGTTTTGATCTGTAATTGCTATCATCATCCAGAAATGGATCTATTTATGTATGATAAATATATGATTTAGTTGTAACACTATAGTTCATTTTCATCATGATTGTATATAATATGTACAGGGCATGTTTGAACTGAGATGTAGACATTATGCTATTTGATATCTAGACTTTTCAATGAGGGTGATAAAACAATTTTACCACATTTTGCATTCTTTCAAAATTTTCAAGGACATGGATACAAACACCTCCTCAGTTTATCTAAGAAAACTTTGTCTTTAATAGAGTAGTTATAATGATATGCATGATGATGCATTAAATGCTTTATATTCTTGTTAGTGCATGTTCTTATTTCTAATAACCATTGGAAGTTTCTAACCCACTCTTAAAATTCTAAATCAAATGACATAATTACTATTTTGATTGACAACAAAAGAAACGAAGAAATGGCATTCGTATCTACAAAAAAGCAAGCATGTAATTTTTTTCTTAAAGGGTAGCTTGAAAATGAGAGACTTAGAAAATAAGCTAATTGGGAATTCATACATTGTATTAAGGCTGTAGATTTCGATAACACTCCAAGTTGTAATAATGGTTAGTGGGTGTCATAATCACTCAACTGTGTAAAGTGTTCAATTCTATCAGTTTGTCGGTATGTCAAGATTTTCATCCCCACACGTTTGTTGGACCATTAAGGGACAAGATAAAAAGTGGAGTCCCCACTTTTCGTGAGTCTAGATGTTGTAGTTGTGTTTCACCAACAGCTCCAGTTGTGAGTCACCCAATACTGCTTGTGAAATGCATAAATAAATCCCTCCTCTCCTCATTCATGCATTTGTTCATTTAAGGGTCTACGAGTTGACAGATTCGAGTTCTAGTATACGCTCTTCTATTTCACTACCTTAATAATATGTAAAATCAAAAGATGAGTTTTCCTAGCAAAAGATTCACCAATACATTATAAAATTTTATAATTTGATGAAAGATTTGCCAAGTTTTTACAACATTTTATAATTTAGTGAAATATTCTCCAAGATTTTACAATATATTATAGCTTAGTGAAAGATTTGCCAAGATTTTACAATATTCTATAATAAAATGAAAAATTAGCAAAAAATATATATAAACATATTATATTATTGATAAAATATCCTTCAATTTTTCCAACATATTAAGGATATTACCCATTTATTATATATATAAATTTCAAAAATGTCATTAAAATTATCCCTACACAATAGTATTGATTAGAACTTAGTCTTCACATCACATCTCAATGTAAAAAGTACAATACTTATTTAAAGACAAATTGATTTGACACAATAGTTTACTATTTAGTGGAACTTGGTCTTAACATCACATCAAAATGCAAAAGGTAGATTACATGTTTGAGACTAAAAACTAACTTGACACATTAGTTTAGAGGTAGATTACATGTTTGATACTAAAACCTAACTTAGATTACATGTTTGATACTAAAACCTAACTTGACACACTAGTTTAGTATTTGTTTGAACTTGTTCTCCACATCACATATCCATGTAAAAGAAAATTAAGGTTAAAACTAATTTGGAAACTATAGAATAATTTGATATAATAGTTTAATATTAATTATATGAAATTGTTCTTTACATCACATTTCCATGTAAAAGGTACATTAAGATTGAATATAAATAGTAATTATTTGTAATTGTTCTCCACATCACATATCCAAGTAAAAGGAAATTAAGGTTGAAACTAATTTGAAAACTAGAGAATAATTTGATATAGGTGCTTTGGAAATATGGAAACTAGGGAATAATTAGATATAATAGTACATTAAGGTTGAATATAATTTGACACCATATATAAAAAGGATGGAGTAGTCAACAAAAGTACATAGAGTAAATAGTATATATTTGAACTTGTTCTCCACCACATATCTATGTAAAAGGAAGTTAAGGTTGAAACTAATTTTAAAAAAAAACAGCAGGAGAGCTGTGAAATCCTAGAACGACAGAGGTCCTTGAAGCTGTGAAACCCTAGTGCGCAGAGAGCATTGTGCGCACTGGCTTGGGGCTGAACCCTTGCCATTGTATTGGCATTTCCTGGGCTCCACCTGTTACCTGCCTCGACGCGGTCAACACTTTTACATTGGTCTTGGTTTTCTTTGCTGGTGGTATCACGTGGTTTATGGCATCGGTGGTGGGTTCTGGCTACCACCTTTTGTGACTTCAATCCATGCACGTTATTTGGTTGAAGGTGGTCCTCAGCATAGTGAACCCTTGTGCGCACATAGCGTTGTGAGTGTTGGCCTAGGGATGAACCCTTGTTGCTATTTCGGCATTTCCTGGGCTCCACCTGTTACCTGCCACGACATGGTCCTACACCTTGACATTGCTCCTAGGTTACATTTACTGGTGGTATCGTGCGGTTTATAGAATCTATGATGGGTTTTGGCTACCACCTTTTGTGACTTTAGCCCATGCACGTATTGGCACTGGTTTTATTCCGGTGATTATTTTGGGTTTTTGTCTCTATTGGCTAGTCTGGTCGGACACTTTTTAGGACTCATCATTTCTCACCCGTGACTATTCTGGTTTCTCTGCTGATCCTAACCGTGTGATTGCTTCTGACGCTCTCATATTTCTGGGGTCGACTTGGCTGGAACCCGGGGCTTCATCATTTTTTGGCGTTGTATCCGGATTTGATGGGTGGTGTCTTTTTTGGTTGACCTGAGGTTTTGGAAGGTTCCGACATTTTTCGCTCGGTCATCTGCACCTACTGTTCCTGGGGTTTTGCAAGTCCGACCTTGGGTTTTCTACTGCTTATGATTCCTTGCTGGGCTGGACAGTATCACCTTCGGTTGACCTATTTTGGTTTGCGAACTCCGTCACTCCTGGGCTCCTAATGATCTTACAACAGTGGTACATTTCTCGGCTAACCTGCGGTTTTGGATGGTTCTGTCGGCTGCACTTGTTGGTACCTGGGGTTTACCGATGCGACCTTGGTGTTTTTCTTTAACTGTTCGCGGTTCCTAGCTTTTGATGGGTGGTTACGCCATTGGTTGACCTGCTTGCTCTGCGGTTTCTTTCTCCCATGTGCACCTACTATGCTCGCAGCTTCCAGGTAGCTTATGGTTTTTCTCCCATGCTTCTTTATATTTTATTACTTGTTATCTATCTTGGCAGTTGGGCTCTTTGTCCTTCGAGCTCTGGGGTCTGAGGTCTGCTTCAACACATGGATTTCACCCTCTTTCAATGAGGGTTAGTACCAACCATGCTCAAAAAGTGGGAACTTACCCTTGTCTGTCCTGTTGCCTTTGGTCTATTTGCGTTCGTAATATATTTGAACCCCTGGTTTAGGGTTTAACCCTGGTATTGATATCTGATGTCGATCGTTGTCTGTGACTTTGACCCTGGTCCGGTGTTGTCTTTTTCTTTTTTTCTTGTTTACTGTGGGGGTCTTCACTGCCCCGAGCCCCCTTATGGAATCCAATCATCACTCTAATGCCCCCTCAAATACTGGTAAGGGTGGTGGGATGGGACCTCTCCCTCGCCTTAGTCATGCTCGCCGGAAGGATAAAGCACTAAAGACGTTGGACCTGAAGCGTCAGTTTGTTCTAGGTCATGATATTTATATGGAAAAAGTTAGGTCTCTCTGTCGTCGGGTGCTCATTGGGAGGTAGGAGTATTGCTCCCTTTCCAAGGATGCTTGGATTGATTGGGCGACCATACATTGGAAGCCTATCATCTGTTATGTACCTACCATCAGTCTCCTTGCCAACAGCTAGCTGGTTTTTGTCTTCCTGGAAGATATTGATGTGTCCAATATCTTAGAGAAACTCTGGACCATTCAGAAGGGTTCTCTTGTCTTGAAGCGTTGGCATTCTGGTTTTGATCCACTCACAGAGCGTGTCACCCTCCGCCACTTGAGGGTTCTCTTTCCTACTTTTCCTTTCCCTCTGTGGAATAAGAACATACTTATTGGTATGGCTAATACTATTGGGCATTTCGTTACTCTTGAAAAAGATTTCCACTTGTTATTTGATAAGAGAACAACGCGGGTTCTGGTTGAGATTGATATATCAATGGGTTTACTTCCGGTGATTGAGATTGTGTGTGGGACTACTATCCTCTCCCCGTGGATTGACTACCTGAACTTGCCCTTTTGCTGTAACTTTTGCCACAATACTGGGCATCTGCGTAATTCTTGTTCTCTACTCCGTAAGGGTTGTTCTGTAGAAAAGGACTTTGAACACCATTCCTTTGCTGTCTCTCCTTCCCGTCCCGCTGTGGCTCCCATTATCCCTACTCATGAGGATATCTATACCTCTTCCTCGCCATCACCCTATGATGGCTTGTCAAAGGGTAAGCTGATGTTTATAGAGGATACTAAAATATGTGCTAGCCTCTCTCGTTCTATATCCTTGGATACGCATTCGAAGCCTGTTGTTTTGGTGCCCCTTCTTTCGGGTGATCCCTCTCTACCAAAACTTCCCCCTCCCTACACTCTTGAACACTATCCTACCCTCCCCTCCTCATCTGCATCTCCCCCTCCCTCCCCCTTACATGCCTCTCCTGATCCTCCGGTTTCCATCCTACCCTCTAGTCCCAGAGAAGACCCTACATTTAAAGATCCCTCTCTTCTAAGCTCCCTTTCCATTTTCTCAGATAAGTCTCCTATTTCCCCTTCCACTCTCCCACTAGACTCTATCCTATTCCAGAATGTTACTATTCGCAAGGCTAAGAAATCTGCTTCAGAATCTACTGGAAATGTGGTTCAAGCTATCCCTCTCTTTACCAGACTTAAGAATGTTGCCAGGCAATCTCGTTCTGTGTCATCTCCTTCATAGGTCCTTAGAGCTAGCACACTTGACGGTTCAGGTTCCCCATGAAAATTATATCCATGAATATCCGTGGTTTTGGTGGGCTTCCCAAACAAAAATCCCTGGTATCACTGTTCTCTGATCTCTGTCCGGACATGATTCTTTTACAAGAGACTATGTGTCCTTTCTCTCAGTCTCTATTACTATTTTCTAAAATTAAACCTGGGTGGGAATGTTGTGCTCTTGATGCTGATGGCCTTTCTGGTGGCCTTCTAGCTGGCTAGAATCCTCTTCTGGTTCGGGTCCAAGATTTCTCTTCTTTAGCTGGGATTATCTTTAGGGTCACTGTTAAGGGTTTTGAGGAGACCCTTTCCGTTATCAACTGCTATGGTCCTTATACTCAGCATACTGATTTCTGGGATAACATTGTGGCGGATGGTTTTCTCTCCCTACAGAACATTATACTGGCTAGTGATCTAAATTTTACCATATCTTCTTCTGAGGTATGGGGTACACATGCTAGCACTGACCCCTTGGCACCCTACTTCACCCAGTTTATTACTAGCAACAATCTAATTGACCCCTCTTCTCATATTCCTGGTCCTACTTAGAGAAATGGCAGGTCTAGGGAGGCTAGTATCTGTAAAAGATTGGACCAGTTCCTGATATCGGACTACCTCCTTCCTTGTTTGGGTTGTTATATAACTTGGACCTCACCTTTGACCATTTCTGACCACTATCCTATCTGTCTGGAATGGGGGCCAAGCCTCACTTCTAGATGTTATCCCTTTAAGTTTAATAGAGCTTGGCTCTTGGAGGATGATTTTACCTCCCTGGTTACTAATTCTTGGCTGGTTCCTATTACTACGGGCTCTCTGAATCACATGGACTCTTTCTCACATAAACTGGGTAGACTCAAGAGTAAGGTAAAAAGCTGGGAAAGAAGGAAGAAAAGAGAAAGGAAACAATTGATCATTGAGATTATTGAGTAAATCTCTGATTTACTACTATTGGACTCTGGTATTTTGTCTGCTGAGAATTCCAAAAAACTCAAGATCCTTCATGATAGGTAGGAGAAATTTTGGGCACATGAGGTAACCACCCAAAGACTTAAGAGCAGAGTTCTATGGATTAAGGAAGGGGATGCTAATACAAAAAAAAATCATACCTTTCCTTTGGCTTGAAGAAATACAAATACTATCTAGTCTTTGCAGGATAAGGAGGGTAACTTGGTTGCTGATGACCCTGCTCTTAAATGGTTGGGGGAGCAACACTTTGGGATGTTATTTCAGGATGATGACTCAACTAACCTCGTGGACCAGCTTAAAGTGATTATTCTTTTTCCTACTTTGACTGTGGAGGAGGATGTGGATAGATTCTTAGATCCTATTACCTCACAGGAAGTGGAAGCGGTTCTCAAGGGGTTCAAAAAAGACAAAATCTCTAGCCCGAATGGTTGGCCTGTTGAATTCTTTCTGAATTTTTTTTATCTTATTAGGGATGAACTCGTTTTGGTTGCAGAACAGGCTCATCTTGGAGGGAGAATCTCGGGCTCTCTCAACTCTACCTTCCTAACCCTGATCCCCAAGTGTGATAAGCCATCTTCTTTTGCTGATTTTTGGTCCATTTCTTTGTGCAACTTGGTCTACAAAATGATTTCTAAGATTGCTTCTAATTGCCTGAAACCTCTCCTCAATAAGACTATATCTAGCTAGCAATTTGGTTTCCTGAAGAATAGACAAATCACTGAACCTATTAGCATTACCCAGGAAGTACTTCACTCTATCAAGACCAATTGTGCAAATGTCTTGGTTTTAAAACTGGATTTGGTTAAAGCCTTTGATAGGGTGAATTGGAATTTCCTCAGATTATTTCTTATTCAGATTGGCATACCATTGATGGGTGTGAACTGGATTATGGGGTGTGTATCCAGTGCTTGTTTTGTTGTTCTGGTCAATGGTTATCCATCTGATTTTTTCCCTGCTTCGAGGGGCATTAGACAGGGATGTCCCCTTCCCCCCCTGTTATTCATTCTGATTATTGAAAGCCTCGGTAGGATTATCCTGAATGCCCACCAGGCGGGTCGTATCACCGGTTATCAGTATGCTCCTAATCTATCAATCACACATCTGTTATTTGTGGATGATGTCCTTATTTTTGGTATTGGAACTATCAGTGAATGGAAGGATTTCAAAGAGGCCCTTGATTTGTTTTGTTCTGCTACTGGGATGGCGGTTAGTATTGAAAAATATTCCTTTCTCTTTCAGAATGTGGACCCTGATATCAGAAGTCAAATTGATGTGTTCCTCCCCTACAACATGGTACATATCAGTGAGGGCTTTAAATACCCGGGATTTCACTTAAAACCCTTGGGGTATATATCTTTAGACTGGAACTGGTTGGTGGAAAGATTTGAAAACAGGATTAAGCATTGGTCTTTCAGATTACTTACCCTGGGTGGTAGAGTTATACTTATAAATGATGTACTTTCAGGACTTGCTTTTTTCTGGTTTGCGCTTGCTAGATGCCTTAAATATATCTTGAATAAGTTGAGAAAAACCATTTTTATGTTCTTATGGGGATATTCTGATGGACACAATAAGCTCCATATTTCTAGCTGGGAGTCAGTTTCGATACCTATGGAGTATGGTGGTTGGAATATTAAACACTTGGAATGGTTTGGCATATCTCTGAGGCTGAAAAACTTGTGGTTGCTCCTAAATGGTAATGGTATCTGGAGTAGGATCATTTCTCATAAATACTTAAATCACAAACCTTGGGAGTTTTGGATTCATGATCGAAAATTCAATGCTTCTAGAACATCTTACTTCTGGAATGGATTTGTTAGAGTTTTGTATTGGATTACTGATCATCTGGGTTGGAAGGTAGGAAACAACTAGAAAATTAGATTGGGTATTGATCCTATTGCCGGTATGAACTCGTCTTATTTACTCTCCGAGGATCTCAGGGGTTATCTTGCTGATTATGGGATTACATATCTTGTGGAGGCTCAGAACTTGTTTGGTCACTTGGGGGGATTTAATTGTTGGTACTCTATGTCTGATCTTGAGCCGGGGAGAGAATGGGCTGAACAATGGTCTGCCTATGTCAAAGGTTTATCTCATGGTGGAATAAGGATTGGGAATATGGAGGACTCCTTACTCTGGTTATATGATAAAAATTTGGGGAAGGTCTCTACTAAAAAATATTACGAGCTTATTGTTGCTGAACATATGCCCCTGCTGATAGATAGCTTGCTGCCCCTGATCTGGGGCTTCAATATTCCTCTAAAAATCAAATGTTTCACTTGGCTGGCTGTATATATAAAGATTAATACTTGGGATAATCTTTGCAATAGAGGTTGGTTTGGCCCTAATAGATGTTTCCTCTGCAACTCTCATGCTGAAACAATGGACCACCTTTTTGTTGGATGCTCCTTTTCCCTTGATGTTATTCACTGCTTAAGACATATTTTTGATGTTCATCTGATTTGGTTTAATATTTCTCTGGTGGATAATCTCAATAGCTGGATAAAGAAGAAGGGAAGGCATCTATACCTGCCTTTCTTTTTCATATGGAATCTTTGGAAGACCAGGAGTTGTCTCATTTTTTAGAACATTACCCCTAATACTCTCAAACTCTGTCATAGAATCATGTCTGAGGTTGACTCTTATTCGGTTCGCCTTACTAATAGACCCAATGTTAGATTTATTGGCGATCCTCCTGAGTGTATTTTCCCTATGGTTTTTTTTTATGGTGTTGTTGCTGAGCGGGGG
>LPNX011099047.1:171994-214037 GCA_001517045.1 Pseudotsuga menziesii
TTGGCTCTCTGGGCATCGCTATACATTGCTAAAGACATTGGGTATCCATACCTTCATGTCTTTGGTGATTCCTCTGTGATTATAAACTGGGCTAAAAATAAATCCACTCTATCCTTGGTGAACCTAGATGCCTGGTGCTTGCACACTAGGAATCTTATATCTGGGTTCACACATGTGGATTTTTGTCATGTCTATAGGGAACATAACAAGAGGGCAGATACACTATCCAAGGAGGGGCTTTTGATGACTATGGGCAGGCTTACTCTCATAGAAACTTGTGAAAAAAAAGTGTACAAGGAGGTCACACTTCATATTTTTTGAGAGCTTTGCTCTGGTACTTTGATGTTATTAGTCTCTTGACTCTTGCTGAGAGGTTATTGGTTAAGATGATTTCTATGTCTCTTGATTTGGTGAGTTTTTCCTGCTATGCTTTGGATAGTGTCTCCAGGATCTTCATATTTTCTCTAGGGACAAATATGATTGATTCGATTACTTGACATTTATGAGAGGACCATCACTGTATATGATGCCTAGATTCCGATAGTTTAGCCTCATATGACTGTATTGCTTGTGTTTATTATTGTTCTGTTTCAACTTGCTTGACCCAGCTTTTGTTTGGGTGGCTATTTGTTGACTTGATATAACAAATTCCTTTGATTCAATAGAATAGCAAAAAATGCTTTTTTCGACTAAAAAAACTAATTTAAAAACTATAGAATAATTTAATATTTATATAAAATGGTTCTTCACATCACATTTTCATGTACCTTTTTCCATGTAAAAGGTACATTAAGGCTGAATATAATTTGACATCATATATAAAAAGCCTAAGGGATGGAGTAGTCAACCAGAGTAAATAGTATTTATTTGAATCTCCACATCACACATTCATTTCCATGTAAAAAGAAATTAAATTAAGGTTGAAACTAATTTGGAAACTAGGGAATAATTTGATATAATAGTTTAATAAAGGTACTTTGGAAACTTGGAAACTTGGAAACTAGGGAATAATTTGATATATTAGTTTAATAAAGGTACGTTAAGGTTGAATATAATTTGACACTATATGTAAAAAGAAAGGGATGGAGTAGTCAACAAGAGTACATAGTATTTATTTGTTATTTGAACTTGTTCTCCGTATCACATATCCATGTAAAAGGAAATTAAGGTTGAAACTAATTTGAAAACTATGGAATAATTTGATATAATAATTAATATTTTTATTTGAAATTGTTCTTCACATCCATTTCCATGTAAAAGGTACATTAAGGTTGAACAGAATTTGACACCATATATAGAAAGAAAAGGATGGAGTAGTTAACAAGAGTAAATAGTATTTTGACACCATATATAAATAGTAAATAGTTTGCTTTGATTATTAAAATGTAATATGATTTGAATTCAAGTGCATATGCAATTTAGGAGTGTGAGGTGCTAGGTCGGTCGAGTTTATTGGAGTGTTTTCATACACTTAAGTAAATTAATATAAGAGGCATTTAAATTAATTTAAAAATATAGAGTAATATATATTTAGTTTTTATAATATAAATAAATGATTAAAGATTAATTATAAATTATTATTAAAGAATATAATTTAATTATTAGTAAATTAATATAAGAGGCATTTAAATTAATTTAAAAATATAGAGTAATATATATTTAGTTTTTATAATATAAATAAATGATTAAAGATTAATTATAAATTATTATTAAAGAATATAATTTAATTATTAATGAGAATTGAGAAATTGTTAAGCGTTGTTGTGACTCAAGTTGTATGGGAAATGATTGTATAAGTTTATTGTCATAAAATATATGATAAAAATGAACACCCAAAATTGTGGAACTATTTACGAATGGAATGATCTATATACATATATATACACATATATTTTGTTTATTATCCAGTTGATGGTAGAGTTTCACGAAGTCTGACATAATTTCCAGTTACGATTGTGTCTAGCAACTGAGTCACTTACCATCCAAATATTTTAGGGAAGGGGGATGGATCCTTGTAAAGGAACACACACGCAGATGCACGCGCGATTGAATAGTCAAATAAGAATAATGAAGGCATTGCCTTATCTTTGGCATTAACATAATGAATGAGGATCATTTCTAACCCAATCATGCAGATGCACACGCGATTGAATAGTCAAAAAAGAATAATGAAGGAATTGCCTTATCTTTGGCCTTAACATAATGAATGTAGATAAAATCGAACCCAATCATGGATGGAATTGAGGCAGCTAGGGTACATCTTAACTTGGTATAATTTGATCATTGATGTGAAACCTAGATTTACCTAATCAACTTTGTTCATTCAACTAGTTGGGCACACGAGTCCTCTAAGCTATAGGATGCCATTCAGTTGGACCGTTGAGATATCGTTGAAGTGACGTGATGAATCACAAATTGATTTGTAGGCTAAGCGAGCACCATGTAGATCGAGCACTGGGATTAGACCAATGACACATTAAAGATCAAACAACGACCATGCACAAGGGGTTAAGTACTCCAACAAGGGATAAAGACTAGGTGCACACTAAGATTACACAACGAGCCTACTAAAAGTTTAATGCATAATTTTTCTACCATAATAAAATTTCAAAAAGCCTAGCACATGCTAAAAAACCTCAAATACATAAATAAACATTATTGTTATTTGATTGTCAACTAATCTTATTTTTTTCAAGAAACACTTTATAAAAAAAATTATAATATATTTCTCCACATTTATGAATGACATCCTTATTAAAAATAAACATTATTGTTATTTGATTGTCAACTAATCTTATTTTTTTCAAGAAACACTTTATAAAGAAAATTTAAAATATATTTCTCCACATTTTTGAATAACATCCTTATTAAAAATATTAACATAAATTAATACATTTCATTTAAAAAAAATTAATTTTATCTTGGCTACACAAAACTAACTAAGCACTTAACAACATTCATAACAACCAATTTCTTAAACTACAACCAATCTTTATTTTTTTAAATATCTATACTTATCCTATATCAATATTATTTTTACAAATTATTCCATTTGAAAACTTTTTATACATTTCAATTTTAAATATGTGGTTAATGCGCATGCATATTCTATTAATGTCTACTCACCTTTTTTTTTCAGATGGAAAGATCCACGAGAAACCCAACAATACTTCCCCACATTAGTGAATGGTAGAGGTGGTAAACCATTGACCATCCTAGCAGAAGGCCTAACGCCAAAGGACTCAAGGCTTGAACCCGTAACCTCTCCCCAAACCGAGAGAGTGTGCGCACGTCTTACCAATTGAGCTAACCCTTGGGGCTAATGTCTACCCACCTTATAAATAAAATGACATACAAATGATTCATGCATAATATTAAAAAGGAAAAAAACAACAACATAATTGATGTACACAATAATTAAACTATCTTTATAAAAAGCATCAAGACTCAAAGAAAATATGGCGAACACATGGACATAAAAGTCCGTGAAAAAACACTTTCACAATTTATGGATATTGTTGTAAAGGACAAGATCTACATTTGGTTGGAAATGTAAATATTTGTATAGGATTGGAATGGTAAGGGAAAATATTATTATTTTAAATATATCATTATGTTTATAATGATTTTAGTTTATAAAATATTTTAACTGATATATAAAAAATATAAATTATAAATTTATATAAATAAATTTTCATAATAATATATAATAAAATTTCATTTTTTTGAAAAAGTATTATTTTTTATTTTTATATTCATAAATATTTTATATATTTAGATAGATATATTTATAACTCTATATATTTGAGGTATTTGAACCTAGGTCTTCACATTAATACAAACTTGATCATTTCACTATTTGTCATTAAACAGTGCCTAGATATAACTTGTGGAATATATTAGAAGAGGTAAGGATTCTTTTAGAGTTCAGAGTTGTCGCGATAAGGTTCACAAGAAAGTCAATGCAAAATTTAAGAGCATTGAGAGTTGGTCAAAAATATTAATTGTAATAATAAAATCAAAGAAGGATGTCCCTTCTCCCCTACCCTTTTCAGCATCTACAACGATAAGCTAGAAAGTTGTTTAGAAGAAGTAGGTTGTGGTGGAACAACCATAGCTGGAATAGTCATCCTCCTCCTTTTCTATACCGATGATATTGTTCTTATGGCAAGGATCCCCTATGACCTTGATAAACAATTAAGGATTCTCAATGATATTTGCTCTAACATGGGTATGTCTCTTAACACTGGAAAAACTGAAGTTATGATTAACAAGACCAAGAAAGACAATTATGCTAATTTTGTTCATGACAATAATAACTTGGAGCTAATGTCCTCTTACAAATATCTCAGAATTGTTATCCATCACAATTCCAATTGGAACTATAACATTGAGAAAAGGACTAATGGAAGGTGGAAAGCTTATTTTGGCGTAGAAAACAATTGTAAATCAACAAATATGGAGATGTAGGATAAAAAGAATATCCTATTTTAAACTCTCATCACTCCAATTATTTTGTATGGTTGTGAAGATTGGAGTTACAACATCTCTCGAGAATCTTGGAGAAATATTGAGCAAATTCAAAAACATTTTATCATGTATAACCTCAAAATTAAGAGCAATACGTCCCATCCTATGCTCCTTATAGAAGTGGGTCTTCCCCCCCATCAAAAGCGTCACTATGAATAGGTACCTAATGTATAAGAATAAGATAAATAATATGGAAGACCAAAAACTCCCTAAATTGCTTCAAATTCTAGTCAAGTTCATCTTCGACTCAAGAGAGGACGGTATAAGGACGTCATGGCATGGTTAAATCATTGTGGGATTGCTAAAAATATCACTTTGCAAGATATCAACAACCTCAAAAATACTATCATGTCTAAGTTCAAAGAAAGAATGTGGGATGAGAAAGATTTAGAGGTTAAAAGAAAATTAATATATTACAAGGATGTCATTAATCCTAATCTGGAGATCGAAAGTACCTCTCTGTCTTAACTAGTTCAAAGAAGAAAATTAACATAGCCAAGATAAGAATGAACTCCCATGAGCTTCACAAAGAAACAAGGCACTGGACAATTCCTAAAACACCATGGGAGGAAAGGATTTTCCAGTTTTGTGAGTCTATGAGCATTGAGGACGAGTCTCACTTTTTTCTGAGTGCCTTGTGTACACTGACATTTGATCGCAGTTCCCTAATATTTGCTATAATTCTAATATCCATGATTTTCTAACTTGTCAAAACTATGGTGATCTAGCACGCTTCTTTCTCATATTTTTAATCACAGGATTCAAATCTTACAAAAATCCAAATAATTCTCTTTTTTTAAAGTTCGATAAACCAATTGAATCTCAATAGACGTTAATATACATCATCATAATTTTTAATAATATTGTTTTTTATATAATCATTTAAAAATAATTGAAAGTTTAATGTTTCAAATGCATCTAATTATCATTATTATGGACCTTTTTGTTTGCTAAGTACTATTTTGTTTTTTTTTCCTTTTATAAGAATGACACCTATAATAAAATTTAATTTTTTCAAGACATAAAGCCAAGTTATCCCCTCATCATAAATAGATAACATATAACTCATTAACAATTAACTGATTAAAAACATGTTACACAATAAGATTAAAAAAACATGTTACAAAGTAGGATACTAGCGTAGATTCAAATCCTAGGTTCTATCAAGCGCCAAGAGGGATCAAATCTCTCGAGGTGCAAACCTTTTCTTAGGTATCCATTGATTTTATTTAAACCAAAAGACACATCTTTTTTATTTAAGTTCCACATATAATATTTTTATTATTAATATATATTATTATTTATGCCGACATATAATATTTTTTATTATTTTTTATTTTGTTAGGAACAAACATTAAAACATTTCCTCATACATGGTTTTAAAACCATATGCAAGGCCCTCCTACAACGATGGGTTGTTTAGGAGGCCTTGCACATGGTCTTAAAACCATTCGCAAGGCCCTCCTAAACCATGTATAATAAAACTGCCCTCCTAAACCATGTACAATAAAACCATGGGTTGTTTAGAGGCCTTGCACATGGTTTTTAAACCATGCGCAAGGCCCTCCTAAACCATGTATAGTAAAACTATGGGTTGTTTAGAAGGCCTTGCACATGGTTTTAAAACCATGTGCAAGGCCAACATTTTTTTGCGGATAATTCAATTTGTTATTTTTTATTATTTTGTTAAGTAGGAACATTACAACATCTCCCCCATATGTGTTTTTTTTCTAACCCACATTTTTTTACGGATAATTAAATTTTTACTTTTTATTGTTTTGTTAGGTAGGAAGATTACAACATCTCCCCCATAATAGATTGTTTTTTTGGCTGACATTTATTTTGGCATATAATTAAAAAAAATATTTTTATTAATAACAGTAATGTTACGTAACGTTACATAACGTTACCTAACGTTACAAGATCTCCCCCATACTGGGCTGCAAAGTGCCTCTCGACGCAATAAATCTTGAATAAAAAAATTGAAATCTTGAATAAAAAAATTAACAATTATTCTTCGTAACTACTTATACTACATTAAATAGACATTCTCATCAAATCTACAGCATATAATATAATAAATATTTATAAAAATACTAAAAGGATCACCTCAAGTTTTGAATGTCTTCCATCCTAAGTAAGCTTGTTATGATCATTATTCAATGCATAGTTTGTATAATCATGATTGGGTAAATTTTACTTTTCTACACTTAGTCAACGTTGCATGTCTCCCATCCTAAGTAAGTTTGTTATGGTCATTATTCAATGCATTGGTTGTATAATGAGGATGGGTAAATTTACTTTTCCACACTTAGGTCAATGTTGCATGTCTCCCATCCTAAGTAATTTTGTTATGGTCATTATTCAATACATAATTTGTATAATTGTGATCATTATTTAAGACCATTTTTTTGCCATGTCTATCGTGAACACAATCAGCTGGCAGATCGACTGTCTAAAAAAGCTTTTTTTTTGGCTTCAGGTTCGGGATATTACTTGGAATTCATTGATGGTCTTTTGACCTCTCAGGATTGTTTCAAGCTCTATTGAGCCTGGCGTTGGAGCATGTTCTCCACCCTTTTATGCACCCATGTGATAGTTTTGGAGCAGACTCTTTTAGATCGTTGCGCTACACTTATTGGTTCACGATAGATATGGTTATGTGGGACATACTTATTACTGATGGGTATAGTATTGTAAAAATCAAACTTGCCCCCTCTCAGCTTTGTTGTATTGTAACTCATACAGGATGCTTCTGAAGCTATTATCCTACGACCCAACATTATGATTGTAACCCATATACTGGGATGGCACATTAGATGCCCTTTGATTCTTTAATGAATATCAAGAACATGCTTTTTTCTACTGAAAAAAAAAAGTTGTATAATTGTGATCGGGTAATTTTACTTTTCCACACTTAGTCAATGTTGCAGCTTGCTTGAGACCATTATTTATATTTAATTAAGATCTCGCTATTTATAATGGAATTATAATTATGTTATAATTGTTTTTTAAGAATTCGTGATATCGAGTTTATGGTGGAGTGTATGATGAGATTTTGATAAATATCAAGGATATTGTTAAGTGCTACAAGCGTAGCAGAATTATTTTGATGCATGGATTATTAAATAGAAATTTTAGTTTCTTTATTAATTAAATCATTGTTTTTGTTTGGAAATAATGTGAAATAATGTGAAAAATAATTTATATATTTTGTTTGTTCTCTTATGCTTTAATTTAGGGATCTATTTATATATTTGATTTAAACAATTGAACAATTATGTTAGGATTTAGGTTGATCTTTTAGGTGACATATTTTTCTATATTGGGAGTAAGTTAATTTTGTATTTAATAATTTTTTATTTTTTATAAATTTAATAAGAATCTTTAAAATTTTTTTTTGGAATGAGCATTGTTCTATGATGATTCAAGTTTTATATATGTGGAATATTGTTTTAAAGGATTTTGTGTAATAATTTCATCAATTGAACGGAAATTTGATTTTAAGATGTTTTAACAAGAAACCATGACTAAGATCAGTAAATGAAATTTGTGTGGATTAATACAAAAAAGTGATTAACCAAATTGGTTGAAAATGAATAAACATATTGGTATTAGACACAACCCATTACAATTCTTAGACATATAATACTACCATAAAAAATGAAAACTATGATGAGGTAATGTGATTGTAATGAAAAAATTGAGATGTTAATCGACAATATTAGTAGCGCAGTATAAGACATTATAAGTATCATATTGCAATATTTGTGCTAAAGAGATTTAGGAAGTTGTAGTTTAGTAACATTGTTGTCCACACTCCTATCAACACCCTAGTACATCCTTTCACCATGGGAGAGTAGGCATAGACGTAATATTTGACTCCATTAAATGACACAAGGGC
Organism: Pseudotsuga menziesii; assembly: GCA_001517045.1. Lineage (NCBI taxonomy): Eukaryota > Viridiplantae > Streptophyta > Pinopsida > Pinales > Pinaceae > Pseudotsuga > Pseudotsuga menziesii. The sequence goes on from LPNX011099047.1 coordinate 180,429, forward strand.
CATGCTAGACAGGCTTTCTAGCACTTCAAATCTAATAACATAATAAATTATGAATGTTACAGAGAATGAAGGAATCAGTTGTCCTCTAAAAATTGTAGGGTTTATGCAAACACTACCTAAGATGATTTGGGGAGTGAAGCCTCAACATACCTAGAAATTATAGCTTTGGTTGGGATCACTAGAATTGTAGTGTTAGAAATCTATTGAAGAACCTCTTTTGTATTTTCCAATATTTTTCTCCTAATTTCGAGTTAAATACTTATACATCATGTTGTGTGTACATCGAAACAAGTTCACCAATGACCATATTGCAATCTTGAACAAATCAATGTTGCTAACCTTGAATTACCATGGTGTTTGCGCCTAATTTCACCGCTCTGACTCCCATCATTGATGATGTTATGGAAATAGATCCATTGTTTATTACTAGCACAACAACATGAATGCACTTCCCTCTTTATTGGTAATTTTTTATAATGTTGTCTTCTTTCACTTTCTATTTCCTATTTTTGGTTTCCTTATGAGGTATTAGAATGTCTACATCTTAAACTACACAAGAAGCAATGCATCTATGTATGTGATGTCTTATCCTAAACAATTCATTCCATTGTAGTGAAGATGATCACAAAACAAATGTGTACAATCTCTCTACAAAACTTAAAGCATGGCCGAAATGCCCAACAAGGTGGAACTTACAAATAAGATGGAAACATGTGGTAGAATTCCAAAGGCATGTGTTCTCCAGATTTAAGGAGGCCACTACCATCAGAACACCTATGGAATCAACATGAAACATTTTAAGCATCCTATTTCATCCATATACCTCATTGTATTGGACATGTGTTAGATGCATCTCCTAGGGTGCATACCATTAGTCACATTGCAAAACAAATCATATTCAAAACTTTATAAAATGAAAGTTCATTTAATACAATACGAACAATTTCATAAAGCGACTCAAGAACTGTGTGCCTATAGGGACATAATAAAGTATGCCCTATTAAAACCTATTTTTAAGATCTTAATCATGAATAAGAACCCCTTCAAAGTGTTATTATTTGAAATACCCTTAATCTCTAGTCAATAAACATGTTCTTTTAAAATTTGGAATCAAGTCACATTACTTAACTATTTTAAAGTAGTTTAATCTATTTTAATTTATATATTAATGTTGATTAAAGATCAAAGTTGGTCCAAGGGACCACAAGGAATATAAATATGATAAGGGGAGGCATAAACACATCCCATGGGAAAAGTAAATTAAAAGAAAAAAAGAAAGCAATTGGCAAGTTCTAGCATAATGGGATGGAGAACAATGAAGAAGCTAAAAAAAATGAGGTTCCTTGGTGGAGAAATGTTTCTTTGGAGAAGCACTCCTAACACTCAAGATTGTAAAGAAATGTGTGATGGGTGTGAGGGTATGGCTACAATCCTTAGGATTGCCTTACCTCACATGTATAGCAAGTGGGAAGTTCTAGCATAATGACATGGAGAAAATTGAAGAATCTCAAAAGAAGGAGGCTCCTTGGTTAAGAAATGTTTCTTTGGATAAACACTCCTAACACTCAAAGGTTGCAAAGAAATATGTGATGGGTGGGTGGGTATGGTTATGATCCTTAGGAATACCTTGCCTCACATGTCTAGCATGTGGGATTGGAAGCTAGCCATGGGGCCTCTTCATACTATTCTTAGAGGGATTGAAGAAAAATGCAATCTACCGGATGTATGTTGGTTTGGAAAGATGGCCTTTGGTAAGTCTTCAATGAAGGTTGAACATTCCTCGAAGGAAGAGGGCTAAGCATATCTTATCCTCATATGCCATGACTATTTAAAGAGAACAAAGTGAATCTTTAAATAAGAAAAAGAACTGTCCTCTAATTTATTATTATATCATAGAGTGCATTAAAATATAAAAGGTTCTTTGATCTCGTGCCCCAAGGAGTAGATCTAGCAGATATAGTGCTCTTGAGGAATAAGGTGTTTTGTCTCAATGTAAAACTAGTGGGGGAAAACTCCGAGTTAGACAAGGGGTACCCTTAGTTTGCAATAATTTGAGTTTGGTGTACCCTAGGGTTGAATGAGCCCATCACTATGTTGGAGATACAAGTATGAGCAGTGAACAATGAAGCTTGAGAGAATTTACTCTCTAGTCTTAGACAATGCAAGTTGAATATAGGGTCTATAAATCCTAGTATGAATACCCTTGGAGAGATCATGAACATCCACTAAAATCTATCTAGGGGTGTTCTTCCAATATTAGGAACAATTAGGTGAAGCAATGAAAAGGTTCTTATATACCTACATGAATCGATCTCTCTTTCTACTTGCTCCGTAGAGGATTTAAAAGCAAAATATAAATATCTAAAAATACTATTCTTTGAGTCATCCATTTCTTAGAACTTGTATATCATTACAATACTTGAATTATCAATAAAATAAAAATACGTGAAATATCACTAAACTAAAATAACGAGTAACAACTTTTCAAATTCTAAAAAAAAAAAAATGATATCATGAAGCATTAATCTAGTAACATAACTATGCTTCCAATAACATTGTAGTATTCAATTTTTCTATCATGTTTTGTTCCATTCCTTGAAAGTATATACCCAAAATTCATGCCCATACAAATAAGTAAGTGTAACTAATACATTAAAAAAAAATCAAACCTTCGATTAATATGAAAACAAAGTTGTTTAGATATAATAAAAAGTTGCATATCCCTTAATATAACATTTACTAAAACTTATATATATACTAGACATTTTGGTGTATTAAAGATGGTATTTTGGTCAAAAGTATGGTTAAATATTTATAACATTACATTCTAAAAAATTAAATATAAATATTTAATCAAAAGTAATCTTTAGACTAAAATATTATCTTTAATACAACAAAATGTTAGTATATATATATATATATATATATTTCAAAAAATGGTTCATCATGAAAGCCCAATTTTATATCATGGTTATGTTTATTTAAGAAAATATCTTATACTCGTTTGGAAAGTATACATGAACTTGGGCATCATTAATCACGATAAGCAGCTCACCAGTCTAATATTTCATTACATACAAGGGCTCCCAAGGAGTAAATGTCCCCAACGAGATTCGCCCTGGGTGATGAGCACAATAACCAAATCTTCCAACCATCCAAGCTACACCCAATAAACTAATATATATATTTTTCACATAACTAATATATATATTATATGCTAAAAAAAATAAATATAAATATTTAGACCAAAATACCATCTTTAATACAACAAAATGTCTACTAGATTTGCAAAAGCAAAATTCAAGACAATATATATCACTATCAAGTATGGCGTGGCTTGTTTTGATTGAGAAAACACAAAGTAACATTGGTACAACTTTTTGTGTGCTTTGTCAAATAAAAAGTAACATTGGTACAACTTTATGGGTGTGCTTTGTCAAATAAAAAGTAACATTGGTACAACTTTTTAATATTCCTTTAAATGGAATTTTGTCTTCATGTGCATGAGCAAGCGTAATCAATTGTACCATACAAACAAGAAAGCTTAAAAGCTTTAGAAAATTGAGTCAAAGGAAATCCCATTGAAAAGACACATCATTTATCAAAGTAGCTTTTGAATACCACATAATGGGAATATAAACCCTAAAATATCAACTCACCACTTAGTGAAAATTCCATCCGTGACATCGAACTTCTCCCTTTAGACCATCCAAACTCTTAAGGGCAAATCTTTCGATTTGACACATCCTCCACGTTTTTACCAAAATATTGTTATTGATGGCATAGCTCTCAAGTTTTTCTTTTGTATACATCGATGATCATTGCATAATTCAATATTGAATGGATATATATATATAGTTTATTTTGTATATATATATATTTTATTGTGAGTTGGCTCAAAATCAAAGACAAACACAATTGTAGTAGCTCGGTCTATGTAACACCATGTATATATGTGAGGATTGAGAGAGGGAGAGGGATATATCTTAATGTCCTATTATTACTCAAAATAACATTCTTTGAGGGATGTTGAACTTTTTAAGTTTTATGAGGAAGTTAACTCCCCAAAGGGGAGCACATGAAAATTATTATTGTAGTTGATTTGCCATTGAGATCATGGTACACAACCTTGAAGGGGTTGTCTCAATTTGTGGTACCAACCTTATCGAAGGATTTTAATTTCACAATTGGACCATCTAGAAGTATGGGGGTGGTTAGAGGGGATTTTCCCCATTTCCCTAATCTATTGCCAAATTTTGTATGAGAGAGTTAGTTGACATATGTGTAGAGATACGTTAAAGCATATATTTAGACATGGTGACTTCCAGGTCACTAAGGGGAATATGCAATTATATTCTTTTGAGTTCGAAAAACTAGGTGTTTATGCCTTATCATGGTGACACTTGCACACCAAACCATTTACAGTAAACACATTAGTTTCCCCTATAATGTTATATGTAGATAGTATTTTTCATTAGCCCGCATTGGTTAAGTGATCTACTATTAGTGTACACTAGTGAGGCACATGTTTTAGCTATATTAGGTAATGAAGACAATCACATCCTCAATCTTGTACAACATCCATATGCAAAGATGAACTGGTGTGGGTGTCAAAACATCATATTTACTCTAGCCAAGACAATAGATGAGAGATATATATTATTGTTATCTTTTCATTATTCTAGTTGCATATTCTTTGTCTTATTTAAAGTACATACTATTATTCTAAGATTTCAATTAGATTGTCTAATTATTGTTTTCTACTACTTTGTAGATGTTGGTTATATTATAGTGAGTGACCTCCTCTCCAACCTAAATTAGAAATGGTTATTACCACTAATCTACGTTAAGAGAGTATCCCTAGCATCTGACAAAGACTAAGTCACCAATTTCGTCACCAAGTCATGGACCAATTATGTACATTGATCACTAGCTTTAGAGTGGACCTAGTTAGGCCTAGACTAATCATGCATGATCTTGTGCTTGTGGGTATGTATACAATCCTTGCTCATGGCATGATATCATTGATGCATCATATTGTTGTATCCCCATTGTTGTAAGGAAATGAGGTCACTTTGCACATGATAGTTTGAAAACACTAGTGATTGCAAGAAGATGCAAAGATAGACTTGGTTGACTAGAGATAGAGTTCAAGAGAACATAACTTATAGATTCTTGGTAGATCATGAGATAAGGCATGGAAAGAGAACACCATCTAGAAAACAACATGCAAATAGGTGATATGAAGTCTATTGTGAAGTAGAATGTTCCATGAAATTAACAATGCTTGTTGTAGAAGCACGGTGTAGGATCTAAAACTTTGTGTTGTATAATTCCCAAGTTACTATACAAGTGAGTTGTGGGTGTTGGAACTTTGGGCTATGGATTATGTGGAACCATTCTTGGTTGTTGAAATGGCAAGTTAATAATGTAGAATCGAGAGTGGGAGAAATTAGAAATAGTCAATAGGAAATTGTCCATGTGTTCCATCAAGAAATCTAAAAGGGCATTCCACAAAAGGGGAATCCTCGTGGAAGAGAAATTGAACTCAAGATTGGAAATGAAAAGAGATGGACAATAGAACATGAACAATGGGAAAGGATAAATAGAAGAAATATGAAGGAGTTAGGCATCTCTAAACAATAGAGAAAATAGAAAACTAGCATGATGGCCAATAGGATGGAGCATTTGATAGGGATAAAACCATAAGAACAAAGAAGGGAGAATAAGAAAATGAGTTTCCATAGCCTATGACTTGACAACCAAAATGTCTTGTAATTGTAGAAACAATAATTATTTGATTTGTTCAATGATTGAATTGAGAGTAGTGAGGTTCTCTATAGCCCATTATGGGGGAGATGTTGTAATGTTATGTAATTTTATGTTAAAGTAATTAAAAAATTTCATGCCAGATCCTAAGTTTCCAAAAATAATATGTAATTAAAAAATTCATGTTGGCTCATAAATTACCATAGATAAAAAGTAATTATGAAATTCATGTTGGCTCATAAAATAAAATAAAAATTAAAACCAACATAGATCCAATGTCTTAAACCTGGATATATCAAGCATTGAGATGGAGGCCAAATTTCTTGAGCTATAAATTTTTTCTTCATGTGTAAAAGATTTAAGATAAAAATAAATTTATGTCTCAACAAATTGAATCCTCTTGATGCTTAATATATCTGGGTTTAAGTTGGATATATACTGATTAAGTCCAAGTGCATTAGAAGAATAATTATGATAAATGGTTGAAACGTCTCAAAGTTTGTAACATGTATTTTTTTCTTCTAAAATACGTTTTTAAAATTTTATTTGAGTTAACTATATTGTAGATACAATAAAAATTAATTAAAGAAAGGATTTCATGATTAAAAAATTTCACCGAATATGATAAAAATGTTATTATAAAAAAAAGAATATATATATTAACACCGACAAGACAAAAGTTATGATTATAAAAAAAAAGACAACTACACAATTTTCTTTATGATAATATAAAACTGGAGGAAGTGACTTCTTACGAGTATCTCAAAATTGATGTTCATCACAAGCTCAATTGGAATTATAGCATTGAGAAAAGGATTACTGGAGGGTGGAAAGCTTGTTTTTGTCTAAAAAATAATTGTAAATCAACCAAGCTAGTCATGTGCGATAAAAAGAAATTCCTCTTTGAAAATTTTGTCATCCTCGTTATCTTGTATGATTGTGAAGTATGGGGGTGCAACCTTTCTAGAGAATCTTGGAGGAAAATTGAACAAATCAAGAAGCAGTTTATAACTTATAAGCTCAAAATTAAAAGCAATACGCCTTATCCTATTCTCCTCATAGAAGCGGGTCTTTCCCCCATCGAGAGCATGGCTATGACTAGATACCTGATGTACAAGTACAAGATAAATAACATGGGAGATGAGATACTTCCTAAAATTTCTTTAAACTCAAGTCAAAACCAACTACGCCTCAAGTGGAGTTGGTATTAATATATCATTGCTTGGCTAAACCATGAGGGCATTGATGAAAATGACACTTTGCAAAATATCTATCATATAAAAAACATTATTACTTCTAAGTTTAAAGAGAAACTGTGGTGCGAGGAAAAATTATCAGTTAAGAGAAAATTAAGATAGTATAAGGAGTTCATTAACCGTAATTTGGGAGATCAGAAGTATCTCTTGGTAGCAACTAGTTCAAGGAAGAAAATTAATATAGCCAATATTAGAATGAACTCTCATGAGCTCCATAGAAAAAATAGGTGTTGGTCTATTCCTAAAACTCTGTGGGAAGAAAGGGTTTTCCATATTTGTGAGTCTTTGAGTGTTGAGGATGAAAATCACTTTCTCTTAGAGTTCCCTGCTTACACCCACATTAGATCTGAGTTTCATATTATTTGATACAATACAAACCTTTCTAACCTCGTAACTTGCCAAGACTATAGTGAGCTTGGAAAGCTTCTCGCCAAGCTTTTTGAGCACATGAACAAAATTTTAAAGAAAACCAATTAATACCCTTCTTAAGGTCTGATAGACCAAAGTTGATAAGTTAGTGGATGTTCATCATCATCATGATCATCATCGTTATCATTGTCGTCGTCGTCGTCGTCAAATTGCCTAAAACATATACATATATAATATTTTAAAAAATTACCTCGAAGGTTAACTCAAGTGTTCTTGAGCTGAATGTGAGATCTCTTTGTTAAAAGTTGGGAAACTAACAATTTCAACTCTCTTAATTCCATGAAAATTAAAATTTGTAATAAATCAAGAAAATAATTCAAACAATTTCCTGCAAAACTATACATTAGAAAAAAATAATCTTTTAAAAATAAATTAATAGTTTTCAATTTATATATAATGTATATTGATCATCATAAACTTATTCATTGTTTTTATTACCTTATTCAAAATTTGATATCTACATATCTTCTTTCCTCATCTATAATTTTAGTGTTTGTTGGAACAAGTTGGTATCTACATCACATCTCCACGCAAAAGGTGCGTCACCATGGTTTCGAGATTAGAAACAAACTTTATACCATATACTAGAAAGGAAAGTTGAATAGAGTGATTTAACAAAAATAAACATGATTTAAACATAAAGAGTATATTCAATTTAAGAGTGTACGATTGAAATTTGGAAATTCTTTCTTGATCTTCTTATTCTTGTGAGAACCTTGAGTTTTTATGGGAGGATGATCATAACCTTTCCTCTTGTTCTTTCCTTTGGTATGGGCTCCCAAAGCTTGATATTCATCTTCATTCAAATTCTCTTATCTAACTATTATTCTTTCTTCTTTTTGAACACATTCTTCCCGAAACTTTTGAAACTTGATCAGTTTTCTTCTAAAACATATTCCTTGAATGAAAGATTCCCATTCTCTTGGGAGACCATTCAAGGTGGCCATTACAAATTCTGCTTCTTCTATCATGTCACCAATAGCTTCCAGTTGCTCCTTTATTTGGGATACTCTTGTGAAGTATGATTGCATGGTCTCTGACTTCTGAACCTTCACACTTTTGAGTTGATTTCTCAAGGTCATCTTCCTATTGATATTTCTTCCTTCAAATAGGCTGGATAGGGAATCAAACATTTCCTTTGGTGTACTCCTTGAATATACTTGATAGATCAAGTGATATTTGATGGAGTCAACTATGATCCTCTTAGCCTTAATCATATCCTTCTTGTGCTTGGCCTTTGCTTCATCTCCTTATGGTTCTATAACTTCCTCCTTTTCGAATCCTTCTAAATAATTATCTTCTAGGATGAGCACGATCATTGTTGACACAAGCTCAGTTGACAGGGGTTCGCTCTCTGTCAACATGCAAACCACTGCAATCTCCCTGAGCACCGACCCATACAAGTTTTACCTCGTCCAGCAACACCTGCAGAGCAGATGAAGTCTCGCCCGAGATGTTCGAGGGAGAGCTGATGGAACCAAGTTTCTACATTATGGAAGAGGACCATGTGTCTCTACTTAGTGACTAATCATAGCATCATTACATAGATCTACTCATTCAAATTATGTATTAACATAATTGTACCATAATTCAACATATCGCAGTAACATAGCATCATTTAATAGATCACAGTAACGTAACTGATTCATAGTAAAGACATTGATGCGTAGATAGATCTAACATTGTACCATCATTTAAAGCATAAACACATCACATCAATCACATATCCATGTCATAGATACACATTACATTCATCATTGGGTTGCATAAAATAGGAAAAAAGGAAAATAGTAAAAGACACAGGAATTTTGCTCAACCTCCGTCATGTCACATTAACTTCCGCAAAAAAACACAATTCACCAAAATAGTTCCTCAAGTTGCATACACATATCAACAAGTTCAAAACCAAGCTCTGTCTTGGAAGATCAAGAAAAAGCGAAGTGTTTCAGAGATAGTAACATTTGCAATTCACCATATACTTATAGGCTTGCACCTTTACATCAGTGGTCCACTTAATGAACTTCCTAACAAATTCTTAACAAAGTATTCAAAATAGTGACCACTATCCACAAAATGCGGTCCAAAACTACAAAAGATGACCAAAAATACATAAAATAATGTAACTATGACTTATGCATTGTTTTCCAATTTGTGCAACATCTTTGACCTTGCGCAACATCTGTGATGTTGCACAACTAACTTATCCCAAAACCGCCTGCCAACAAGCCCCCAACACAATATTGTGGCTCACCCTCGAGCCACGTCAGCTGGACATGGTGTACTCATTGATATTTAGCTTGAAGTCCTTGTATTGGTGAGTAATATCCTTCACCTGTTCTCTGACCTTCTTAGCAATCTCCCAACTTCCTGTCAAATCATGCACCAATGGGTGCTCCAACATATTATCAATAACTTCCTTCTTGCCTTCCTCAACTTCCTGCAGTGCAGACATTGCCTTGACCAAAACTTGCGCTCCAATTTCTTGGAACTCATCCAACTGTGTACTACATTGCTGCTTATGCTCCCTTGCTTTGGAAACACGCTGTTGTAACTCCTTCAGCTCCACAGACTTGGTGATCTAAACAACTAGTGGAAACGCTCTACATGAAGTCTTCAATGTCACCAACTGGCCCTCGACCTCTTGCATCTTTGTTGTCAATTTCTCCAATTGCTCATCCTAGACTACGTTGCCCCAAAATTTCATAGTTACCTTCTTTGCTTCTTGCTGCATCTCCTCTATCTCTATTGCCACGTCCTCCATGGTACTTTTACTCTCTGCTACTTGTTCAGGAATTGTGTCTGGATGTATCAGAGCATTCAAAATATTATTGTCATGCTCCAGTTGTGCAATCATAATCCCAAGCCGTTGCACTTTGGCTTCTCCATCCTCGTCCACAGCAGCTTCTGGCACTCGTTCACAAACTTCAGAAATTAACCTTTCTAACTGCGCCCTGTGGTCCCAGAGTTGCACCTTCTCAACCACTAGTCCATATTGTTCCTTTTTCAACTCCACAATTTCCTTGGAGCTCCTCGTCCTCAAATCCTCTTGTTCTCTTTTCAACTCTTCGACCTCTCTCCGTGCTTTTGCCTCTCTCTCATGCAATCACAAAAACTGACCACTAATACTCTGTTCTCTATCTGCCAACTCCTGATTAGTGACCCTCTGCATATGTACCAATGTCTGTGTGGACAACATGTTGATGTCGATGGAAAAGTCTTACAACTGCTACTGGGAGGAATTTAGATCCTCATTGTTGGTCTCGATTGTAGTCAGTGGAATTTGTACATTTCGAACCCGTGTCCCAGTGCTGATTGATCCAAATTCCTACACAGTCGCTACCTCTAGTGCCTTCTTTCAAACTACATCACATAAAGAATCAAGTCATGTTCTTACCTCATCAAATCCATCTTGCGCTGATTTCTTCATCTCTTCAGTTGTTGCATCCATTGCAGTTGTAATCGCCTTAATGAGCCGATTCAACTGTGCCTCAATTCCTGGTGCTGCGCTACTTGTCACACCCTGCTCACGACGCTTCTTCGTCCTTGATTCTTCAAATCCGGGCTTTGCTTCTGAGTCAGTGGGTGTACACAATGACTCTGCATCGGAATCATGGTGACCCTGCTGGTCAGGATTATGTACCAGACCAAATGGTGCATTCGCCGGTGGACTTGTTGATATTTCTTCTAAGTTGACCGGTTCTCTCCATGTTGCGGGCCAATCATTAACAATTGTCTCCAAATCTGCATCAGACAAATTATAAGGTGTTGGCAACAATTGCTTCTCTGGGTCTCGCCGCGTTTGCATGTGAATGGCATGTGGGCCAATCGCAAACTGAGAAACCCACTGGAACTTCATGACAACCTCCTCAAATAGTCATGGAACTTTTACAGTTGCATCTTGCAGTGCTTCCCACTAAATCTAGAACTGAAAAATGCAGTCATTTAGTCTATCGGCTTCCTTCACCCACCAGAGGTTCTGGTAGCGTGACCCCTTACAAAATTTTACTGCGTCCACATCCATGCCTTGATAGTCATCTGGCTCCATCCAAGCCACGGGCACAATTAAAATCAGTAGCCAAATGTATGTGAACGGGTGTAGTACCGCTTGGACTTCCACTACATCCTCTGTCAACTGGTTCATTAAAAACAACGACCAGTTCATTTGCACTCCTTCTACGCACTGCTCTACGCATGCAATAACCCCATGATTACACTAGGTAGGCCTGTTCATCCGCATGATCTTAGTAGCCAAAATTAGGGCACCAATGCAGACAACCAGATCATTGATGCTGTCAACGCGGTATGCCTGTCCGTCCCGCTGCAAACCATATCGTTTCTTTAGTCTTGTCGCAAGTCTCTTGTCATTATCCCTTCCTCTAAAATACTGCGAGGGGTCTGGCCCATCCTTAGGCAGCCCCGTGATCTCTGAAATCTATGTTACCGTGATTGCGACTGGTGTGTCTAGCCACAAAGTCCCATCATGGAAACAAGCCAAAAGTTGCTTTACATAGGCATTTGCCTTATTCAACCACCCAAAATGCAGCATGTTAATATATCCCAACAGTCTTGTTTTGTCCAAGATGCGCGCTAAATCCGGTGGAATGCGTAATATCAGGAAACCTCCAACTGTTACCATAGGTTCGTAGGGTTCCTTTGTGATTGTTGTTGACGCAAGAAAAATCGTTATCATCATACTTCATTGCCATAAGCGCAGGCATGATATCCTTAGTGCACATCATTCCCTGTGGTATCGCCATCATCTTCACCGGGTACTTCTGGTTCTTGTTCATTCTCCTTGGCTTCGCACCAGGCCACGTGAGAGGCACATACCCAGGGATATCCACAACGAACACCCGTGTGTGGGTTGCTGAATCCACAACCCCTCAACTCGAAGGATCCGCCTGTGTAGGTGGCTCCTCTTATGCCTGTGCAGACATTCTGGTCTGCTGCTTCTTCAGCGCCGAGGAGCTAGGCCGCTTCCCCCCCCTCTTCTTCTTCGAAACAGAGGAAGATCCCATTGGCATACTTGTGACTTATTCTTCAATAGTGACTGGAATGACGAGTGAATCCCGTTCACTAGAAATCTCAACTGTGACTTGCTCCCTCTGCATGCCCTGCAACTCTGAGACTCTTTGCAATTGTCCCAATTCTATTCCTAACTCACCTAATCACTGCAACTCAATCGATGCAACTCAACACGACTCTACAACTCAACAACACAACTCAGAACAACTCCACAACTCAACAATTCAAGTCTCAGTCTTGATCAATGGTGAATGCCAACCGCATTTGACCCCTTCTTATAGCATCGATCCAATTGTACTTCCATCATGACCAAATCAACTTTAATCATTTCGATCAAATCATGCATTAATCACCTAAATCCGTCGGTGATTAACCATAAATACACGCCGCTTCAACAAGTGCCACTGGTTAACTGATTTAGCTATCTACATTTAGTATCACGGCCCTACGGATGTTGCAACATAACTTGCTATCTACGCTACTGACTCCTCTACTTGCGCATCTACTTCCTCTTGGTGCACTGTCCTTCTCACTATCATCTCATGCATTTTTTTATTGTTTTTCATCGCACAATGCTTCAAGCATCCTGCAGCTCTGGCCCTGTCTTGTAGGGTTTCATCTTGCAACCATTCACTAGCTTTGGTAGCATCGCTCCATCTAATTGTTGCAGTTGTACTGCACCTTCTGAAGTAATGGAATTAATGAGATATGGACCTAGCCAATGCATCTATAGATTACCTAGATGCTTTGCGAACTTGCTGTCATAAATAAGAACCAGGTATCCTTGCTAAAATTGTTTGTGCTTAATATGTCGATCATGCCAAGCCCTCTGTCGATCCTTCTCAACGCGTTGGTGAAAACTTGCAACAAAGCAGTCTTCCTCGAGCTTTTTCAGCTGCGCCAGTCTCTCTTCCAACGATGCTTCATCATCCATGCTTGTCGCTGTTGCGATGTGAAAAATTGGAACAATGTACTCCATAGGCATGACTGCATGTTTCCCATACACCAGTTTGAATGGTGTCTGTCCTGTCAACCTTTTACAAGTGGTGCGATATGCCCACAATACTACTGGAATATTCAAGTCCCAGTCATCACAGTTGGCATTACATACCTTTGCAACCACATGCTCCAACACCTTGTTGAACGCCTCCATTATCCCATTCGCTTGTGGATGATATAGGGTACTCTTCTTGTGTTGTATCTGAAGTTCTTTTGTTAATGCATTGACTATGTGATTGATGAAGTTACTCCCATAGTCACTCATCAATATTCTTGGGCACCCAAACCGAGTAACAATGTTTTCAAACAAGAACCTCGCTGCTATCGCAGCGGTGCAATCCACAACAAGTGCAGCCTCCACCCATCTTGTCAAATAGTTTGTCACTGTAATGATGTACCGTGCACCAGTTCTCTTCCCAGGTGGGTTGATTGGTCTCACAAAATCCACAGCCCATTTATCAAATGGCTGCAATGTTACCTGAGGTACCAGCGACATCTCATCCCTCCTCGACGATTTTTCAATTCTTTGAAAAACATTGCAGGTCTGCACATAGTTCATTACGTCCCCATGTAGTGTGGGCCACCAAATCCTTGCGCGTAGCACCTTCCTAGCCATAGCTCATCCTCCATATTGTCCTCCAGCAATTACTGCATGTGCCTATGCTAGTATCTGCCCTTGTTCATGCGGTAGGACACATTGCCTCAAGATCTCATCTGGTCCTAGTTTATAGATTTGTCCAACAATAAACTAGAAATCTACTACCTTAACCACCAATTGCTTCTTATGGCTCGTAGTCAGCTCTTCCGGTGTGGTTCCCGTCACCATAAATTGGACTATTTTTTCATAATAATCATCAACCATGTCAACTCTAAACAGCTGCGCGTCTACTAACCCATATTCAATGTTTGTTTGTTCCTCATCTGTCTCTGAAGTTCTCAACACCCTCAAGCTCCTCATACAGCTTGGTATTGTCTGTCATCTTTAACAGAATGAGAACCTCAAATGGAAATAGAAGAAACAATAATTACTTGGAGAAAGTTGCTTCTAGATTACCTTCTTCGGGATGACCTAAGGTTTGATGGTAAAACCCTAATTTTTTAGTCGAGATTACTTGTAGGTATGATTGGTGGAAAATATGTGCCTCTCCAAGGCGAGATGGACTGCATCTTCCTTTTCCTAATATTTATGATGGAAATTTGAAACAATTGAATCCCTAGTTCTTCCCAAGAGCAGTGTCAAGCCCAAAAATCAAACTTCTCGGAATTCAGTTTGTTTTCATAGAAAGATGCTCCCTCCTAGGGAGAGTTGAGTGAACCCTCTTTTTTGGTTTATATTCCAATCGAATTGTTCGAAATAGCAAATCCTAGTTGCACAATGTCTCTTTTTCAAGGTGGCTCTAATACCATGTTAAGTTTTCTTAATTGCTTAGATGATATTCTAAAACAATTTACAATCTTAGGATCACTGAAAGAACAACAATCACAACAACACAAAGAACATAAATATTTTCCTCAGGGAAACCACAAGGGAGAAAACCCCACAAAATTTCCTTAGTATAGAACTCAACCAAGACAATGTAAAACCCAAAGATAACTTCTCCTCTATCTCTCTGGCACACTTCTTCTTCTTTCTCTAGCGAACTTGCTTGAATGAAGTGAGTACAAATGGAGGTGCCTCACTATTTATATTTGACTCTTGACTTGACCTAAAACCTAATTGAGCCTACTTGTTTAATTGGCGGGGCTGACTTGTTAAGTAAAGTACCAAAATAATAATTATTACAATGATTCATAGTTACTATTGAACTGACTTACATACGGAGGTTTACATTAATTCTTTCGCTGAATCTTACATGGCCAATTGCATTAGTGACACCTCCTAAAGGAGGAATAACAATAATACAAATAGAATATCTTCCAAAGTTACAATATTTTAACACGAAGTGTAATGCCCCGGTTTTGACCCCGTTGCATTCGATGTACATGATGTATATATTAAATGATCATTGTGTGGAGCTAAAGGCCAAGGCCCCACCATTGATCGGTTATGTTATGTTTTAGATTTGAATTGTCACCGATGGTATATCGGGGCATGCGGCATATATTATGATGGTCATCATGTAAATACGCATCTATAATTAATTAAATGAACCCGACCAACTATGATCACGGCAACTAAAATGAGAAAGGGGCATGATTTTCACAAGGATAAGGATGTGGGGGAATTTGTCAAACCTTGGCCAATGAGAGAAAAATACCCATGTGTCTTCTTTTCCTTGCCTTACCCAACCACTTTCATTGAAGAATTGCTGCTAGTGGTTGAGGCAGTTAATTTTTTTGGGGAGTGGGGTGGCAGGATTGTTAGTCCTCAACCT
The DNA here is from genome assembly GCA_001517045.1 of Pseudotsuga menziesii. NCBI lineage: Eukaryota > Viridiplantae > Streptophyta > Pinopsida > Pinales > Pinaceae > Pseudotsuga > Pseudotsuga menziesii. Next base: position 196,282 of record LPNX011099047.1, read on the forward strand.
CATGCACACTCCACCATGGTTGACTTCACTACCACTGGGAAAAACGACTGCCATCACTCACGCAGGGATTTTTCCACTCTGCCCACGACTATGCAAAAACACTCACGCACTCACTACTCATGGCCATCAATTGTCTGTTCATCCGCGGGCATAAGCAGAGCTGGGTATCCTCATGCATGGTCTCCATTGTCTGATTCTCCTCACGCACAGGATCTTTGCGGTTTGGTCTCATGTAGCCCGGAGAGGGATTGGGGGCGCCTCTACTGTCATTTACGTTTTTTCCCATAGTGTGGAATTGGGTGTTCTTGACCCGCATTTGGGTTTTAGTGTGAATTTGCTCTCACGCACTGGGCTCTGGGTGGTTGTCATTCACGCAGGAAACTGGGAGTTGTTGGTCTGTGTCACCCATGATTTCCTGTAGGAAGTCATTTCACGTTCAAGAGTTGTGTGGCGGTCTGTGTAACTCTTATCCACTTGCTCAGTTGTCCAGGTCGGACTGTAATTTTTTCCCCCCTGTTGTGATTGTGTTTGTTGATACGTTGGGGCTGTTGGAATTCGCTCAAAAATCTTTTCCCCCTGTTCAGCTGTAATTTCTGAATGGCTGCATGCGTGCAATGGTTGGTCTTCGGACTATGTAGGGAGCAAGGATGTTGGCTTAGTTTTGCTTGATAAACCTGGTGGTTGGAAACCACACAGACAGAGCTAGAGGGCTGGCCTTCTTCTCCATCACCCCTGAATAGCACTGGAAGGGAATGCAGGGCCTGAGGGACTGTGTAGCAGAGAAGGGACTGATTCCTTGTGTTGGGTGTGTGTGGGTGTCTTAGAGGTCAGGCTATTTCTAGTGTAGGTGTTCTTGGCTCTGTAATGAGCTCACCAGCTTAACATTGAGCCTTTCCCCAACTCCTTGACGTCCTGATAAACCCAACTGTGTTTCCTTGGCTGTGTTTTGTATATCCTTGGCTATGTGCAAGTCTGCTAGTTCCCTTATTCCTTGGAGAATCATGCCAATCTTGGGGGTGGCAGCGTTGCTGAGAGATTAAGGAGCATGCTGGCCTATGGTTGGGTGGAACGTTGCAGCGACATAGCTGGTTGCGGAAGGAGTTCCTCATAAGATAAGTGATCTTGTTCATTTTACTTTTGCAATCATATTTTTCTGTTAATGAAAATGATGAACATTTGGATGAATGCTTGTTGAATGAATGATGTTTCCACTGTGTCTGATAGATAATTGCATCTGTGCATGATAAACAATTGGATAAGTGCCTTTTTTACTTCCATGCATATTCTTTTAGCATTCTGTTTCAGCAATTTATGTGCAATCACATGTTCATGGGGCTCTTAGCCCGAGTGTTTTAAGTCACGGGTCGCATCCTCTTCGCCGGTCGGAGGCATGGGGACGTGACACGAAGCATGTGGAGATCCAGTACCATTACATCCGAGACATGGTGCAAAGGGGGGCAGTCCAACTCTAGTATACTAAAGATGATGATGATGCCAACATTCTCACTAAGTTTCTAACCAAGGTGAAGTTTGTGTACTTCTGCGATAGGATTGGAGTGGTGGAGAATGTATTTCTCATTGAGAGGGAGTGTTGATGTTGTAGCATCAATGATACATTTTCCTTGAGGCGAGGAGAATGGTGTCACTCTCCTTTGAAAGGGAGAGAGAGGGAGATGACTGTTTTGGATGATATTTCTCGATGGAATCAGTTGAGTTTCTGTGAGAGATGATACTCCTTGATAGTTTGAGTTGAGTTTCTATGAGACATTACACTCCTCATTGGAATGAGTTGAGTTGATATGATACATTACACTTCTTGATGGACTAATTTATGTTGGTATGAGTCTTCAGGTTGGTGTCCAATATCCCTTATGGTTGGGAATGACTCATCATCGGGTTTGTTCCTAGCAACCCTTCAGGTGTATCCCATGTGATTGGGATAACTTGTCATTTGGTTGGTGCCCAACACCCTTTGGGGTGTATCCCATGTTGATGGAATAACTTGTCATTGGGTTGGTGCCCAATTTCCCTTGGGGTGTAGCCCATGTGGCTGGGACAACTTGTCACTGGGTTGGTGCCTAGCATCCCTTGGGGTGTATCCCATGTGGATGGGATAACTTGTCGCTGGGTTGGTTCCCAACAACCCTTGGGGTGTAGCCCATTTGGTTAGGAGACTTACGGGTTGTATCCCACTGTCCCTTCGAGGTTATAACCCATGTGGTCGTGATGAAAGTGTCACATGAGGTTGTATCCCTTGTGATCCCACATGTGGTTGTATCCATTGTGGTCATCAAATGGTTTTATCCCTTAACGACAAATTCTGACATGAGGTTGTAGATCTTGTGATCCCACATGAGGTTATATCCCTTGTGGACATCATGAGGTCATATCCCATGATGTGGTGATGAATCACTTGTGGTTGTAGCCCTAGTGATATATTTAGGTTGTAGCACATAGAGGACGTCATGTTGGTTGTAGCCACATGGACATGAGATTACCTTTCTTATAATGAAGAGATGTTCAAGACAAGCCATAATGATCAAGTGAAATCCAGAAGTGTTCTAGCATGATGATACCTCCCTCACTAAGAGGGAGTGTTGCTGATTGTAGTGTCAGGAAGTCTCCATAAAAAGTTGCCCCCAAAGAAGATAAATAATAAACAATTATTTTGATGCTTGAAGACAAGTCGACCCCTAACAAGTTTACAAGTCATCCCCAACAGAAAAGGTGAAAAGGAAAACATAATCAAGTATAAATAGATGATGCCTCAGTCATTTCCATTCAAGCAATTTGCTACACATCTTCTACACAAGTTCATAAGAGAGAGATTGGTGAAGGCTAGAAGAAGAAGATTATTTCTCTGGGTTTTCTATCTTTGGGATTATTCTTATATCTTATTACTTTTATATTTGATGTACTTTGTATCTTGAATTGATTCTCTACATAAAAAAGGTTGATGGGTTTTCTTCCCTTGCGTAGAATGGTTTCCCATGATAAAAATCTCTCTGTCTTTTTGTTTCTATGCATGGTTATCATTTAGTGATCCTTATTTATTTTTGTTGCAAATAAAGATTGAAATTATACTGCTATATTAAAAATTCAACAACCACAAGAAGTTAGCACTTGGGTTATTGAAGCAATATATATAAATTAGTAACATCTTAATGTTTATTATATAATTTCCATTGTATTCGTAACTTTGCTCTTAGAGGTTGCTCCATTGAAGAGGCAAGTGAACATAACTCTTGATTTGATCTATTCCATGTTGTGTTTTTCTATCTTTCCATTGAATTTATGGGTTTAAGTATATTGCAAATTCTTATCAATGTGCTCTTTGCAATACAAGAGATCTAATGAGGGGTTTGAGATGATGCAAGTTTAACACTCAAAAATCACTATTTTTATTTATTAAAAAGTTGGAAAGAATAACGAGAATACAAAACTATCATAAAAATTAACATATCTTCATGCATGTTAACACAAACCCAGCTTCAATCCCATAAGAGAAAAACAAATCATAGCTTTCATGGAAAGTCACATTAAGAAGTATGCAATCTTGAAATCCAAATTTAATTCTCTCTCTCTCTCTCTCTCTCTCTCTCTCTATATATATATATATATATATTAAAGCTGCAACAAACTCAAATAACTAAAAAGACTTAGCAATCTCTAGTTCTCGAGAGTCTTTTTTTTATATGAAGCTAATAGGGTGAAAATTGGAACTATTCTGACCCTCGTTCAAGGTTGGTCAAACCAAGGTTGAAAATATGAATAGTGTAGGAGAGGAAGGCCCAAGTGGTGATATGGATATAGGACAAGTGAAGAAATAGCCAACTCTCACATTGGGGTTAAGAAAGAATGTCTTAAGGAGCATGAGTTAAATAATATTTCTTATAATGTTTTGTATAGTAATTTGTGCAATTTTCAAACATCACACCTACCTTGAAGTAATTATTAGAAAGCACTTTTAAATTTTTGAGACTCTCTCAAACAAGTAGTAATAGAACTACTCTTTTTTCATTTTATTATCTTGTTGTATATTAGATTATGTGCACATTTTAATATCTAAAATAATAATAATAACAACAAATGAATTATGCTAAAGAGAATAATACTAAAATGTAATTAAAAAATAAAATGCATCTTCTACTTGTTAATGTATCTTTACAAATATTAATAATGATATAAAAACTATATTTAATATAAAAAAATATACATAAATTTACATTTTCATGAAAATAAACAATATTTATATTAATGATATTGAAAATATATCTCAAAATATATATATGTTATTCTTATAATATCACTCTATAAGCTTATCTTATTATTATTAAAATATGAACACTATTTATATACCAGATTTTACTTTTTTTTTTCCACTGCAACCTCAATATGATATTGTTTTTCGACTATAAGAATTTCATTTATGCTATGACTCTAAGTCTAAGGACTTATAATGGCGAGTAATATTAGCGTATATGTGTGGAACGTTATGATCTTTATGTTCGAATTTAACGCTTCTTGGAACAAGAAAAGATTATTATGATTGGTGTATTCATCCTATAATAAACACTTACTGCATTATATGATTATTATAACTGCACGATAATTGGTAATATGATGAGATGCACTGTATGATAATTGATAATGTTTTCAATAGAAGAGTATAAGTTGATAATTGGATTTTAAAATTATAAAATGCACTGTATGATAATTGATAATGTTTTCAATATAAGAGTGTAAGTTGATAAGTGGATTTTAAAATTAATTTTTATAGTTTTATTTATTTATTTTAAAATCAATAAATATATGTTTTTTAATATATATATGAAAGAAGTTTTTCTATCAATTCTTCAAAAGTAGACATACACTATTCACTTTAATAACCAGGTTCATCCTCTACTGACCAGAGACCAAATTGTAAAACCAAATTTGTATACCAAAATTGTTTACAAAGTTTTTTATATATTTAGTTAAGGAATAAGTTTACATTGTAATTCTTCATTGCACGGAAGAGATATGCATTCTACAACCCAATATGGGAGAGATGTCTAACTCCTTTCTTGCTTATCCTAGAGTTGACAAGTGTCCTTTATAAAAAATAATAAAATATTATTAAAAATAACATGTCCGCTTAAATTAAATTTAAATGATTTAGAATTGCATATATATAAAACAATATAAATTAGATAAACGAAAACCACAAACATTGGATTACACATTTCTTCAACACTTCCATTCTAAAAAAAGGTTTACACCTTGACATATTTGCTCCCTCTTGGTGCTTGGTAGATCCCCTTTTAGATGGATCTATGAGAGTACTTTCTAAGAGGTCTACATAATATAGATTACAAAATTTACAAAAACAGCCTTAATGGGTGCAAAGTAATCAAATATAAAAAATACATAAAAAGTAACTTTTTTTTATAATATTAAAAAAGTTATATTTTATGCAAAGGGGATTTATTTAAATAATTAAATTTATTAATTTATCAATTCAGTGTTTCCTCCTATGAGGTCATAGGTTCAAATCCAAATGGGGGTCGGGTATGTACACCTCTGTAGACTTTAGCAGTTAAATCACTATGCAGAAGGGGTCCCTTGTCCCACAAACAAGGGAGTCTCATACACCAAATTGGTGTCTCGCTTGGCGGTGACCTTAAAAATAGATTATTATTATTATTATTATTATATAGATATGCTTAAGGATCAAATTGAAGCTTTCATTATCTTTTAAGACCTCTTTAGTTTTTCATAGAAGGGAATCAAATCTTTTCTCTACAAGAAATTTAAAAAATTGCTTGTCAATGATGAATTGAAACTCATCCCATATCATTGTTAACAAAGGGTTATCACTCCTACAACCTATTAATAGTTAATTCTTAAGAATAAATACTTAAGCTTGAGAGGAAATGTCTTTATGAATTTCAAAGTGGTATAATATATCATTGATACATGAACTTATTAGTTAGTAAGTGGTATTGGTTCCTTTTACAACTCCTTTACTTGAAATTTTCATGGATATAGATTGCTACACTTGTGGCTATTGATTCCAATGTTGGGAATACAGTAACATACCTATAGTTGTTGATCTCCATGTTGACTCGCTCATATTCAAAGCAATGACCATTACATTAATTGTAAAACATGTTCAAGAAGCTTTCCCAAATAGTTGTTCTTGAGCTACAAAAGTAAATTGAAGAAATTCTCTTTCAATTGAATGTTTTCTTCAATGATTGTATTAGCAAGGGTTTATATTGGTATATCATACTAGTAAGTAGTTGTAGTTATTGAAATAATATTTTAGGGAGATTGTGTTTGATAAAGTAGGATGCTATGCATTTGTGCCATTAAAACCTAGTTTCCATGAAAATTATGATATAATTTATATTGTGGCAATTAATAATATGTAGATTAAAAATGACCTATTTTCCACAACATAGTTTCACATTTTTTAACAACTATAACCCCTAACATGAGCACCAATTTCAAAACTGGATAACAAAACCTCATTGATCTTTAGTTTGACCATTATGACCGATTCTTACTTGGCTCAAATTAGAGTATCTTCAATGCATCCCATAGAAAGAAAATGAATATCTAGTTGAGGCTCCACATGATTGTTATTGTACTAGATGTTTAGACTATAAATTCTTTATAAAATTAGGTATGTAAACCTCTTGAAGTTCTAGAGTGAAAAGTGTTTGCACTTCTTCTTAGTTAGGTTAGACATAAGATTGTTCCATTCAAGTATAAATTGTATCTTTTAAGCATTGTGTATGTGTTTGAAACATTGAAGAATCCAATACCCATAATGTTTTCAGATTTATGTGGTAGTTCATTTGATTCAAGGATGTCATTCCTTGGGATTTATCCCCACACCCAAAAAAGCCCCCCCCGCATCTATAGTCCCCTTATATATGTACAGTAAAATTCAAATGCCTGAGTAAGAAGCCTTCTCAATTCCCCTTTTCTTAGCCAAAAATCTCCATCTTCATACTCAACGTACTTTATCCCTAAATCCAACTCAAATACATTTCTTTCCCATAAATGGCACCTTCAAATGATGCCTTTATGAACACAAAGTCCATAAAGTCATCCAGCTTACCGGGTTACACCCATATAAAAAGGGATGCTTTTTTTTAACCATTATGCATGCATTCAACTTGTTTTACAATTAAAAATTAAACAATGGACATATATTTCAATCTTTAATAATTACTTGATCAATTGTTACACATATGTGGGTAAATCTCCTTTAAAAACTAGCACACTTCAACACTATTCTTAATATAGGGATAACCTTTAATATCACGGCATACATTACTTTTGTTTTGGTGAAAAAGGTTTTTTTTTGTTTTGTCACATTAAAAGAATTGCTTATTTTAACTTATCAATATAGAAGGGTGAGACCAATAATAACCCTTCCAATTGAAAATATAACTCTGACCTTTAAATTTGATCCCTGTGAGTCACTATACTTATAGAAGGGTGAGACCAATAATAACCCTTCCAATTGAAAATATAACTCTGACCTTTAAATTTGATCCCTGTGAGTCACTATACTTGACATGAGATAGAAAGTCAAGAAAGCCAGATAATCATCCATAGATATTGCTATGAATAGTCACTCTAGTTCAGATAAACTTGCCTAGAAAATTAAATTTATCCACTTATTAAATCACTCTATATATAACAAATAGAGCCACTTAACTTATAGTGAATGTACTTAGATAGACAATAACAACGAACTTTAACCATAATATAAGTAACTATTTTACTTTACTTATTTTCAAATATAAAATAAACTAATTAAAAACAAAAATTTGTCACAATAACAAAATTCACTTAATTTTATTCATTTTAAAATATAAATTAATTAAAAATGAGTTTTTTCACCATAACAAAGTTATTCCCACATATTAACAGTATCCAAATTTCAAACTTCTCCCGACCGATTCTCTATTTTTCCAAATTTTGGCAATATACGAGAAAGTCCTTCCCATAAATTTTCACATTCTAAATCTACAAGAATTATCTTATTTGTACACTCTCTATCCATTTAAGTTTTCCAAAGAAATTTTTTTCTTGATATATTCAATGGAATCAAAGAAAAAATACACCTAGCAGGTTTCTTTCCAATCCTAGAGTCCTACAACATCTTTTCTTTATTTACACCACCTTCTATCTCTTATAACATAAGAGATTTGCACAAAAAATTCCTTTTTAAAGTTTCACAACAAAAAACTTCATATTTTCTTCTTTTTCTAAGCCTATCACAAAAAAACAAAAAAAAACTCATTCTGGAAATATTTTTCTATCATAAAGAAATTTGATATTCAACAACTCATTCTAAAATTTTCAAGCCTTCCAGAATGATATTATCATCTTCAAATTATTGGAAAAACATTGTTCCAAATTCACAATTTATGACTTATTTTTATAGCATGTAAGCTTCCCTATTGAAAGTCTTAGAATATGCTGGAAAGATTTAATAAAAAAATTAATCCTCTTGCACTAGTTGTCCAACTGAAGGACCTGTAGATTGTACTTCTCTTTATCCCATTCAATGATGATATTTGAATCACCATATATGTTCAACAAGTCAATTCCACATTTGTTAGCAAAAAAAAGGACTCCCCAAAGTCCAATAAGTTCCTCTTTTGTGTTACTACCTTTGTCTCCTCCCATCCATAATTTGGAACAATGATTTTCGTTGAGTTTGGACAACATCCCACACCCGCATAATACATCCATCAAATATCCATACGAAAAACCAACAACTGAGAAAAAAGTAAAGATAGGGTTGTACATAAACTTTTAATCCTTTTGTTGACTGTTTCTAGCAAATTCCTTGAAAAGAGAAATGCTTTTGATGCTACTTAAAATGACATTTGGGGCAACATTTTCAAAGATGGTTTTATTTCTCGATTTCCATATAGTTCAAAAGATAAAAATTGGAAGAAGCCTATAATTTTCATTTTTGAAAACCATTCCCTGAAATTGTCTTCCAAGTTACTTTCTCCCCAAGAAAAAGTAGTGTTGAGATCTCCTGCCACATAATTCGAGAATACTTTGCTAAAAGCGCAGTAAATAAATAAACACATGCTCAACTAACTCTTCGTCTCTTTTGCATAGAGGGGAGAAACCTGGGCCATTCCATCCTTTTTTCAGAAGATCTTTCCAAGTTAATATTTTATTCTACATTAGAATCCAAAAGAAGCATTTAACTTTCTGAGGGATCTTCCATTTCCACAATTTAGAATTCCACCATTTATGATTGCAAGAAATTTGAGTGTTCACAATAGAAAAGTAAGCTTATTTAGTTGTTACCTGCCTATTAGCCTTATTCCATGACCAGACGATTTTATCCTCTTCTGAGTTTAGTCTGATACCTACAACATTTAGAGTTTGGATATAACTATCCCAATAGTTTTCCCATATTCCTATAAAATACAGATCTTTTGACATGAACCAATATCCCCCTTTCAAAACCTCCCATGAAGGTTTTCTAATTTTGTTGAGAGTAGACAAGTTTAAAACTTCAAGATGATTGACCATTCCCTCAAGAAGAATGTAGTTGTCATTATCTCCAATGTATGGGTCGATACCAATTCTAACTTGCTTGCTATTACCTATGTCCCACGCTGCCCATTTCTTTATCAAATGGATATTTTTAATAAATCTATTCCATATTACAGAATAACCATTATTGTCAAAAGTATCCAATATGAACCATGTAACCAAATCCTTATTCTTTAAATATTTGCATGACAGACCTTGCTCCAAACACATGATCCAAATATGTTTCTCCAGAAAAGTTTTAGGCATAGAGCATGTTAATATTGGAAATTGTTCCTAGTCTTTGTGTGTTTCTTTTCAAAGGTTCATTTCTTATTTACTTTTCCTTCTGAGTTTGTTCGAGATTTTAATAATTTTAAAAGCATTTTTTGGTTTTATAGAGCTCTTATAGTTTGTTTTTATTTATTTATTTTCTTTCTTAGGTTTTCTTTTAATGGCTTATTATGTATTATATGGCTTTCAAAGTCTGAAAATTCTATTTTTTATTCCAAGGTCTAACCCTTGTTTTGAGTTCTTTGGTAAATATATCATGAGGAGATTCCTGTAGCGTAAAATTCAGGATCTATGCAATAAACCGCTACAGGAATCATAAATCATTGGGAAGAGTGGCAGATTATCGTGATTGTTGCAGTCAAGGATAATGGGAGCTTTCCATACACCTATTGAACACATCATGACACATGTACATAACCTGATTCCATAATCATGACAAATGTATGAGGCTGTGAGAATATCATTTAGAAAATCATGGTTTTAAACTGTCAGGACTTTTAGGTTGGGTTTTGAGTTTTATTTTTGCAGAGACGTAGATTAAAATTTTTGAAGTTTCCTAAATAAATACACAAGCTAAGATACAATATAGACATGAGGAGGAGTGGATAGACTAACAGGTTTGAGCCTACTGATACAAGTTGGTCCACTAATTTTCCAGAATGTGCAACATTATTTAGAATGTCAGGGTGATGTCAGGCTGGTTTAGTTTCTTTGAGAAATTCACTGGTTTCAATCCAGAGGTTTCATATTGTTTTGCCCAGAATTTCATCAACGATACTATAAAATTTGATACTCTCAAGTTTGACTTAACAGATGATTTAATAACTGAAGCTACTAGTGTCTCAAGAGATGGAGAATTGTAGTTTAAAAAGATTCCTTTCAGTTTAAACCCTAATGACTTCTTACTGCAAGGAAATGAAAGTCTGGAATGGGGAAAAGGGGTTCATTTGGCAAAGTTCAAACCATAATGGAAGGAAGCTATTGGTATTGTACAGAGCTATATTACATGTGAGGGCAGGTTTGCATTAGTATTTAAATACCATATTAGATTTTTACAGCATTTGAATCAACAGTCAAAAATGAATTTTCCTTTCTTTCTCTTAAAAATTCTCTAGAATATGTCAAACAAAATCAAGGGACATCTCGACCATACACACCAGTCAATTTTTCACCATGGTTTGATAAAATTAATCATCTGTACAGTTTTGCAAAAGAAGAACAAGAGTTGGGACCACTTCTTATTCTGGTTAGGTTTTACTAATGAAAAAGATGACCAAGTAAAGAAAATCTTGATTGATAAGAAGTTTGGTTTTGTTAAGAGGTTTAAAAAAGAGATGGTCGAAGATTTAGTGCAAGATAACATTCAGGAAAATAGTTCAGGTCAAGGATTCGAAGAGTCTGTTGATGAAGATCGAGGAAAATCATTAGAGGATTACCAAGAACATGTTTTCGAGGATTAAAAATAGAGAAGACATTTGAGTTCAATCCGGAGGAATATATTTGTTCAAAAAAACAAAATCAAAGTTCTATGTGTATACAAGAATGCTCAACTAAAGATTCTGTTTCAGCTGATTCAAAGGGTGACATTTTGCAAATTCCAAATGTAAAGGTATAGAACAAATCTCTTATGCAGGTGGAAGGATTGAATTGGAGGCCAAAGAACAGACCTACAAATAAACTCAGATTAAATATGAAGAGAATTTTAAACCCTAAATTGAAAAAAGAAAAGATTAGAGTCATTGAAGATTCTTCCAGTCAAGAAAATATGGAGAATGAAGAGGATTCGAGCTCACAACAACACTATATTCAAGAGGATCATTTAGTTTCTTTAGAACCAGTTGAAGGAGGACATAAAGCTTTAGAGGGGAATACTACTTTCATTACTGAACAAGGTATAGCTTCAAGAGTTTCTTTTGTACAAGAAGCAATGAAATATAAACAAGAAGATGATTTAATTTTGAAGAAACTTGATATCCCATGGTTGTCAAACCAGGATTCTATAATGCATGGAGAGGCGCACATGGACTTAGAGGTTGAAAATCTCAGGAAAACTTTGCAGCAACATAAGTCATAGATTGAGTTTCTTAATGAAACTAATGACAGGCTAGTAATGACCAATAGGAGATTAAGTGAAGACCTGGAAGACATTAATGCACACTATCAAGAACTGATAGCTGTCTCGAAAGAAGCATTAAAGAGAAAAAAAGAAATCCAGAATCAACCTGAAGATTTAACCCAACAAGTTTAGAAGTTAAGCAAGTAGAATGAAAGGTTATTAAGAAAAGTTAGAAGTCTGGAAATAGAGCAGGAGCGAACTAAGAAGCAATATCATGCCTTGTAGGGGATCACTATATTAGCAGAAGCAACCAAGTGATTATGACTGCTACCTAATTTTCAGTTGTTAAATATTTTGTTTTGTTATAACACAGGCAGTAGTGTTGGCCTGATTTTCTGACCTAAGCCAACAAGGAGATTATGCCCACACAATCAGCTTAAAGCAGCGTCCGGTGTGTTTGGAGTAGCAAAATCTCGCAGGTTATGGTCCTGCTACCAGCTGCATTTTTCTCTTAAGGAGAAACTAAAATTCAACAAAAATTTATCCTAATGTTATTTCTGTCTAAATAGACCCTAAAAATTATTTTCAACTACCTAAGGTATCCTACAATTGCTTTCTTAAGGAAAGTCTCCGATTTTTTAAGAGTTTTTCTAAATATAAAGACTATTAAAATTATTCTAAAAATTACATGAATTTGATTTAACAACTGTTAAATGCAACTATACTATGATAATAATAACTAAACTATTTTATCTGTTTTGTCTATCCTATCTCAGCTGAGAGCGATTTTTTTTTAATATTATATTAATTATTAATTAATGTAAGATGAACAGAAAGATAAGGGGTAGAATCTAGATAGAAATATTTAAGCCATACACACTAAATCATTCTTCTACAAAATAACTTATCAGAGAAACTGAAATAAACAATTACTTCAAATTTTCTGAAGTGTCTAATTAATTAATAACTAATAACCAATATTAGATATTTGAATAAGAGATAATGTTCAGTATGGAATCACTGCAAAAATACAAATGATATCTAACAGACATAAATATATATCCTTATATCTTGAATTTACAGTAGAAACACTAATAAATTCAGTCACAACGACATATTAATTCAAATATAATATTGCTTTGACAAAGTGAAATACTGATTGATAAACACAAGTATAACCAAGTATACTGCATTAATGTTAAAAATAGAAGATTATATACTAAAATATAATGAATATCCAAAATCATACCAATCACGATATCAACTTGGAAATTTCTAGTCACATCCTATTTCCAAAGATAAAACTTCAGCCAGGACAAAACTAGTATCAAAATAGTATTTCCAGTATCTTTCTCTTTAGTCCACTTCCCCCCGTGCAGAGAAGCACAATAGAGTCTTCAGAAAACAAAGTTATTCATCTCCATCGATCTGCCCTCTCTGGCAGCAGCGTTTAAATATTCTGTCTCCCCCCTTGCATCTGTAGTAATTTGTTGTTTCAATAGACCAATCACCAATAGAAACTCCACTGAACTTCTTAGCTGGTCGCACCTATGAAAAATGTGTTCAGAGCACCTCAAAAATCTCCCAAATCGTTCACTCTTTTCAGCAAATTTTGCACAAGTGTGGTAAATGGGGATCCTCTGGAAAAAACCCATGTTGTAGATTTTATTATTTTGTCTTAGTTTGCCCGCAGTTCGCTGCAGAAAATTGTTGCTAAAAAAGTGACGGAAATCCGGTTCGGTTATCTTCTTAACCTGCACACCCAAAAATAAAATAAATGATCAGACCGAAATAGACTTTCTTTGAAATAGGAAAAAGATAAAACAATTCTCTCTTTGACTTCCAGCATTAATAAACTAGTGGCTGCGAGTAAAGGCATCCCAAGTAAATTATTTAAGAGTGTAAATCTGGTAAATTCATATGTTCACGGAATATCTAGGTAATGACCAAGTTGATTGATTTCTTGTTCTGGTGTTTCATAACTGTCTTTTATCAATGAGCTGGCAATTTCATAATTGCATGATCTTATCAAAACCGATTCCTTTTCCCATATATTCGCGGCTACTTCTTCTCAAATGTCGAACTCTTATGCAAGAATCTCTTGCAATTTATTACGATTTGGTGGTTAGGTATTGAAGCGTGGAGATCTTCTACAATTCTGTTAGTGACTGGTGCGAGACACCATAGTAATAGATCCCTTAATTTGTTGATTGCTATGGACTATGTGTGACATGAATGTATCTAGAGTTTTAATGAAATCGTTGAGTTAGCTGATTTCTTTGTTTACTGGTGTAACTATCTGGTAAAATAAAAGTATCCAGGTATTCGCAAAAATAGCAGCAATAGATTTGATTCACATCAACCATATCTTTCCAAACCTGTCTTCCTTTAATGATTAAGAAGTCGTGATAATTTTGACAATTTCTATCATTAATATAGTTCTTTATGCAACCATATTAAAATCGGTCATGGTGATATTTCCTGAAAATTCGAACTCTTGTAAATTTGATATGTCAAAACAAAAGGTTTGAAATTAAATGTTTATTAAGTTCCGACCAAAATAACATAGAGTAAATGGGATTGAGTTTATATTATACATTTGTTTTCCATATATTCATCACTTTATCATGCATCCATTATTCAAATATTTTGAGTCAAACAACACAAATCCCAACATCTATCAAATATAAATAAAGATTATATTGGTAGGAAAGTGTAATATTTATCATAAGCATACGTTTTCAATTTTACCATGTACCAAACTTTGTAACTTTTTAAAAGTTTTCATCATGATAAAGTTATGTCCCCTTTTAAATAAGTTTTGTGATAGCTTACTTTTCAATATAAAGATGAAGTATAATACTCTCCAAGTGTGTGATCAAACTTATAAGAAACCAATAATTTATATTTTAAAATGTATGGTTCTCTCCTATAATATATATATATATATATATATATATATATATATATATCAAATTAAAACTAATAATGATTTAAACATTAATATTATCAAATTTATAAGAAAATGAAGAGATTAAAAGCATCTTTACAACTTTTATAATGTAAACTTAATCACCTAAAATATATATAGATACCAAAAGCCTTTATAAGGGATCCTTAGTGAGGATTTAAGGATTATTCACCTACTTAATGTAATTTGTGTTCCAATCTTACAAAACACACATCTAAACTTATTAATACAATGAAGACTAAAATTTGACATAATTGTCAAAGCATAATATCAATCCACCCTATCCAAACAAAAGGATGTGATTAAATAGATCAATTTATTCAATTGAAGGCATGAAATCAACTTTAAGCATCCAAAATGCCAAAAGGGTTCAAAGCAACTAAGGTCATCCAAATCACCCAATCCTCATAAAAAGAAGAACCAATCCCAAGAACAAGCAACATAAGGAGTGAGTGATCAAACCAAAACAAAATATTTACAAAATTTACATAGGGGGGCCCTTTATTTTGGAAAATAAAAGGGGAGTTGTTGGGAGGCTCAACAAATGGTGACATGCTGGGTGAACCAGTTATCTCTGTATATTTACCTGAAGATTAAAGATATAGGAAAATAAAATCAAGGTTTTCTCGAAATATCAAACTTCACACCACATGACTTTATCCTATCACTAGCCTATATAGTAAATTTTGAACTTTAATATTGTCACAATCAAATGAATTGTCGCAACTATTATTCAGAGACTTCGTAAAGATGAATGACTTTGAAATATATGCATAGCGAATAGGCCTGATCAAGAATGCTTTCTCAACAGCTAAGGATAATCAAATAACACCAGCATAAAGATATGACCTCCATACCTTAAGAAGATATCTAGATAAGTTCCCCATCCATTAAATATAAATAACTGAAAGATAAAATTTGTTTTTCTCTTTTCTTTTTTCTTTTTTTAAATATATTAATTATATCTTTGATTCAAGACTACTATCCTGGCTTGGTAACCAGCTATTGATAGCATCATTCACAAGAACTACCAGAGATAAACAAGCCGGCTCGTGATGAGACCTCCTGTCCCTTGATCTTATGACCAAGAGCCATCACCCCGGTGATAAAAAATGATGTTATCCCTGACAAGGCTGATGATCATGATTAGGTTGGCTCGTGATGAGACCTCCTATTCTTCAATCAAAGTTTAGTTTAATTTTAAATTTTTTTCTAATGGATGAGAAACAAATCCAGATAATACCCCTACAATAACATGGAAGGCCTAAAGATGACTAATGCCATTGATTCATAAAGATTCTGAGAGAAAAGTTTCCCGACAAGTTAACTTGCCTAGCCAATGATATCATTCTCAAAATAAAGTCCAAGAATAATAACCGTGAGTTCAACTGACTGATTAGCTAAGTTTATAAGAAATATTTCAAGGCTAGGAGTGATTCAGTCACAGTAAGAACATTTGATATGGAAAGAAATTTCTTACAATGATTTCTTTTAAAGATATCAGGTTGATTAGTAGAGAGATATATGGACATCTAGCAGTGTGCCATCACAGTATTATTTATCTACAATGCTCCCTTAAAAACAAAGAAGAAAATAAAAAAGATGAAAAATATTAAATTCACAACTGAAACCAATCAACCAAACAAATTTTTAAGAATAAAAATCACTAATTGAACTAAAACACTCAAAAAGATAGAATCCGATCAAATCCAAAATTCAACCAAAAAGTATGTATTGAAATCCAAAAGAAAAATTTATCGAAACTTTAACTAAGAGTCGAAGAAGGTAAATAAGCTCAAAAAACAAATTGTAAGATATGATCACTCTCTATGTGATGAGCTATACAAAATAACTTAAAAATCACAAAATTATAACATGCGTAAGAAATAACGACAAATCTCCTAAAATTGACCACAATATAAAGATTTAAAGTTTAAATAAAGGTCAATATAAAATTGAAAATAGGAGACACAAATATAATATGTATGTCAAAATGGTGATTTTCACAAAAAGTATCATAAACTTATTATTGATGTAAAGTTTCGAAAATATTTGAATATTGTAGAATCATTCAATTGTTAAAATATCTCTTCATTCTTTTAGGACTCATTTAATTAATCGATGAGAAGATTGAGTAAGTCGAATCCTTTTATTCATCATTATTTACAAAAGAAAAAATGAAAAAAATTAAGTTGTACAGTTTTGTGAGAATAATTACAAAGTGAGCAAGATGTAATGATTACAACTCTTTATTTTGAAAAATAAAAATGAAAAACCTAAAAGAAAAATGGTCATAACAAAATCTTCTAAATCAAAGATAATACAAAAAATAAAGAAGACTTGTAAGAAACTAATTATTTCAAAAAGCAAGATATCAACTCAAAATCTAGTCAATATGTACAAGGCTGAGGTGATAAGAAATCCAATCATCTAGGTCTCAAAAGTGAAAACGAAAAGCAACCATGTGAAACCAAACTCAATATTAATTTCCTTTGATGATTAAATTAATTTGTGCAAATCATTATTAATTTCATGTCACAACTTTACTAAGCATCATAATTGAATGAAAGAAAATTCTTAAATCGAAGATCAACATGTAATAATATTTTACACAAATTTAATTGATCTGAAATTATAAAACAATTTTCCATACCCTCAATTTTATTTATCTTAATTTGTGGTTGTGATAATATCAAAATAAGGCTTTTCCTTAATTATAAATATGGTAAGTATTCATAGAAAAGCCTAAATTATTAATTTTGAAAAATGACCGATTACAAAAATTTAGAGAAATATTCATCAAAACAATATTTATGTGCAAAATCAAGAATTGGCATGAATGATTTAAAAATTTCAAGGAGTTGATTTAGC